>JAGVSQ010004180.1:3547-19931 GCA_022683975.1 Rhyacophila evoluta
TATATATATTTATATAAATATAATATTTACTTTCACTCGGTATTTATGACACTTACATCTCTTCAAGCAACGGTTCCTAACATAAAACTTCCAGGCGTATGACCATGAATCTAGTTTCCTCTATCAATATCATACGCAAAAAATAAATTAATTTAAATACATGGCTAATTCATACGATCGGCAACCAACCACACATGCAATGAACTCAAATTTTTGTAATCTTTAATCAAATATATCGACATTAGCCATTGCAATCTAAAAACTAAACTAGTTAATTATTATAAAAAAAAAATTCTCACAGGGCTGTTTCCAATTAAAACTTGTTACTAATATTCGGTCAAAATAAATCTCTTTGTCGTCGTTCTTTGGTTTTAGAGCAGAAATAATTATAATATAAATATTATCACATGCAACTTTCTTGTGATACTAATTCGTAATTTATTAAAAATCGTCAAAGTTTATTAATACTTTAAGATTAAGCTGATGAAGAGATATTTTTACAAATAATTAAAATATCAGTTCCTTGTTTGTAATGGAACTGAAAAAATTGATATCCATTTTGTGAATAAATTTGTTACTCTTTAATATGTTGTTACACCTTAGGCAAAGAAAATTATTTTAATTCTTCTTATTAAATAAACACGTAAATTAAAGCATTGCGTGCAAGTAATAAATAATATTAATAATAAAGCATTAATAAAAAGTGAGAATGTAAACAACGTTGCGGTCGCCGAGAGGATAAGAGGAGGGAAAAAAATGTCCAACGCAAGTACAAAGAGTACGCACAGTCCGCGGTGGCACAGGAGAAAGTGATCTTGTTCTAAGAGACTGTATTTGTTATTGGAGCAGGTAAGTATGGTGACCAGTTCTACAGCGGACGAGACTATGTACCTCTTGTACCTTAACTGTAACAGCCGACGCCTCAATAAGCACGCATAGCCCGTCAATACTGCCTGCCGCTAACTTACAGCCCGCGAAGGCCGTGTATTTTTCTGTTCGGTTTTTAAGGGCTTATAAGAGATGATAATCGGACAATGGAAAATGAGAGCACTTTCATTTTTTTAATGTGTTCTTGTACTGTGCTTTATAAATGACATCCGTAATGTATAAATTCAATAACGATTGGTCAACTGCAGCGCTGTTGAATTTTAAAGAAAATTGCTTCGATGTTGTTATATTGTTCTTCGTATAATAAAGTTAATTTAATATACTATAGTATTTTAGATTAAAAACGGTTTTTACTTGCACAACATTGTGTTTATATTTTCATCATAAAGATTGGATTCATATTCAATAATAATTGATTTTTATTAAGTAGAAAGTCATTTGAATTGAAATTATGATGACGAGCTACATTTTATTACATTATTTATTAAAAAATATTTCCATAGTTACCGAAATTAATTAATTGAAACATATTAATTAAGAAACTTTTTAAATCATTGTATGTGTAAATTATATAAGCACATAATTTTATTTGTACAGTAATGATGTATGATTGTTTTTAGTTTAAAATGTATTATTTTTCTAGTGACTATTTAAAATATAAAAAAAAGTATTATTTTTGATACTAAATAATAAAAAAAAATATAAAAAAAATGTATTACCTAAATATATATATATAATTAGTAATCCAAGTAATCTTAGTTGCTATAATACACAGCATAATATAACGCTCAAAACTATTTAAAGTGCGATTTTTTTCATTCATCTCCGAGGAGCTTCACAGAACTTCTAGAAGCATAAGTAAAAGCTGTTTTCGCAATCCATGTGAATATGTATTAATTTCCAACAGAGTTTACTTAAATTATTAGCTATAATATTTGCTAATTTGACTATTTTCATGTCAACATCAAGATCGCTTTTTTTCTACTACGGTACTTGTGCCTATTATTCAATTTAACTGATATCCTACGATGAGATAATACTCTATTACAGTCAAGTGATCATATACTAATGGTTGAAGTCGTGTTATATTTTTTTTTTCAATTTATTTATTCATTAAATTATTATAAAATGTCTCAGGTTGGCAGAGTTTATATAAATAAAATAATGAATAATACTCGTACTGGAAAAATCACTACATTTTTTTTATTTTTAATGTGAAATATATGGAAATTTAAAAAATGCAGTTAATTAATTAGGTAATATCACCAATATCAATTTCGTGCATAATTAAATCTGTTTAAAATACCTGTTTTTTTTAGTTTGTTAATAGGTGTCTATCAAGATTAATTTTCTAGCACTTCTTTCGATTATATACATGACTATAAGGATAATATTTTTCCAACTGTAATTTATTAAAACACGTTGTATTTTTTATTTTGATAATGTTACACTTCATAAAATGAAAGGATTTTTGATTACATACCAGCTCGTTGTCTGACATGTGTAATCGATTGAAAAGTTTTATTTTATCTTTTGTTTTGTAGACGTTGTCAAAAGTCGCTCTTAATAACCGTCTAATCAAGTGTTATTTATTAGTCAAATTTATTAATACGCACTTTCAATACTCAATAAGAAAAAAAAAGAGAAATTATTCTTATAAACTCATCACTCATATTCTCTCTGCCCTTTGATAAATACATCCAATCAATATAAATTTTTACTTCAAACAAAATCACAATACTAAGCTTTGTATTATAAATAATAAATATATTCAGTATGGAATAAAGATGCTTATACTAAATAACAATATTTGATAGTATGACTATAATTATAATATAATATTAATAAGGTTTTGTGTCTATATATGTGTTATATGTATGAGTTATATTTAGTAGAAGGGGTCATATAAATTATCTTATTTTTTTTTCTTGATATCAATCTTACATTGGTGAAGATATTTTACAATACTCAAATTACCAACGAATGTCATACTTTCTAATCACTTTGGAAGGTTTTTTGGTTTAAAGTAGCTGTAATTAACACTGATACGTAGCAATTATTGTTTGGCGTACAAATATATGTTCGTTTAATTAATATAAACTATATTCGTAAATTTTTATTTATGAATAGTTTTCTAGACATAATTTTATGTAATAATAATTTACATATTATTTCAAATTTAAACAAGAATTCGCACTAAAAATATCAAAAAAATACTAAATAAATTATAAATTTACTTCATTTATTTATCAACGGATACATATTTTTTCTGGGTAATGTAAGTTAACTTGTTATAATTCCAATAGCTAAATATAACAATTTTGCTAATGTATTCATTTTTTAAATGGTTTATGTATGATGATTTCAATTATTATTAATTTTAATACGCATCCTTTACGTTTCTTAATTAGAAAATCTACCTTTTTCGTAATTTAAAATGACGCAAATTATGTCATTGGTTTGTATAATTATATAACAGAGACTATTTTTACATTTGTTTATATCTAATTTCTTTTCAAATATTGTATGGTACTTGAATTTTCACTTATGAACATTATTAATATATTATAGTAATTGAAAAGCCATCACTGTTTTTCATTATAAAAAGCTTTATATATAGATTATATATAGAGTCTTTAATGATTTATTATATATCACTTTAAAGCGATATAATATAACATTACAAGTGTTTTTCAAGAAACGAAATCAACACATTTGTTTCAATAATAACGTTTTGTGTTTCAATAATAAACATATGATCATTAAAAGGAATCATTAAATTTATTTAATAATTATACCACGAGCATATTATATTCTTTAAGCTCAACTTTGAATCTATTCTATAACATTTTACAATTAATATATTGTGTATCTGTAACATAATTGTAACACGTAACAAAAATTTCTCTTAATAACAAGATTATGTTAAATATGGGATGTTGCTTTTTAAACAATATATTCTTAAATATGTTTTTTTGCTAAAACTCAAATGTTATTTAATTTGATGGGTTTTTTTTTTTTCAAGTACTCATCGTCAAAATTTTATTATCTGCTAATTATTGTGTAGAAATTTATACCTTATGTATTTATTGTTTTTTTTTAATATCCAAGGCAAGCCAACAAATAGCTGAACAATACGAATTCAAGTATTTAAAACTCAAAAAAATAATGATCCGTTTAAATATACAGTCAATTTTAGAGAATTAAAATTGTTACTATTTTTAAACAACTTGTCTTATAATTATCATTGTCAATACTATGTTAGAGATAATATACTTGTCAGTCGCATACTTTTTTTTGCTGATTTGTAATCAGAGTATAAAAATCTTTATAGCAGCACTTCATGTTTTTACTATGGGAACATTTGTATGCTTTACCAAAATGATATTATACGTTATTTTTATAACACAGAAAGACAAAAAATTCCCACAGCCTTATTGGATTATGATATGCTCGTATTATTAAAATTTAAAATATTTTTTTTAACATATTAAATTAGTTTAACAATTACAAAATGGGAAATCAGTTCAAACACACAAACACATGTAATTATATCTTTTAATTTTTTTAAACTATAGTAAATTTATTTTTCTAATATCGAGATACTTTTAGTAGATTGAAAATAGTCCTTTATTAGATGATTTGTTATATCAGCTAATCTAGTATCAATTAAATATTTAAAAAAATAGTTGAAAACATGTCAACAAACGAAATAAAAACAAGGTAATTTTGAGAGGAGAGAATACAATAAGAATTTACTTTAAAATTACATTTGCATTATTTTTACCAAGGATTAACAGTAGACAAAACTAAATCTATAAAATAAATTATTACTTTTATTACTGGCCATATTTTTTTATTAAAATAATGATTGACTTCTAATACGCAACACATTTATTTCGTTACATTTTTTTTTCTAATAATAACTTGAGACATACGATGTGTAAAAAATGTAGTTGCAGGCACTCTCCCATTTCAACGGTCGCTATATCAATCTTTTTTTTTAATATGAGTGCGCGTGCCGACATAAAACCTGTTCTTAGATGTTATGACATCAGTTTTGATTCTTAACTAAATTGCATACTCTAATTTGTAGCAAGTAATTTATAACAGCATCTCAAAAACACATCATTGCGAGATTCGTTAGATAACGAAAAATGAATATATTAAAATTATTGCGTGATTATTTAAAAATAAAAATGCCATAAAGTTTTATACCAAACAACAAAACAAGTCTTAAATCTAACTGAAATTAAATTATCAAAAAATAATTGTATCGAATATTATTTTTACAGCTCAAAATAAATTTAATTTTTTTATATAAGAATTTAAATATTTAAAGTAAAAATTAAATTAAAATAAAAAAAAAGAGTATTTTTTCCACATAATACATAAAACATCTGAGTCAAAATTTTCAGAAAACATGTAAAAAATTATTAGTCAAATTTATTATTTATATTGTATATTTGTATTTTTGGAAAGAAAGTATGGTTAATAAATAAAATAAAATGATTATATTTTCAATATTCCAATAAATGTTTTGAAGATTAAAAATATTATGAGATCGAAGTATGTTTTATTTACAAATATTTATTGTTTTTAAATAATTAAATATAATCCTTTTTTTTCTTTTGTTTTATCTGAAGTAAGAGTGTTTATAAATATCTAAAACTTTAGACAAATGAGTATTATTTCGATAAATACACATTTTAAAATTGAGTATGTCAAGTTTTAAATATACGCAGAGAATTATATATTTAAATACTGATATAGGGACACAAGAAGCTCACCTTCATGGGGTGCTACATTAAGTAGATTTTTCAAAATTATTTCATTCGATTAATTATCATAAAAAATAAAACAAATGTTTGAAATCAAATTTGATATTTAATTTGTCAAAAGTGTGTTTCTTTTTATATGATGATTTTCATACATGAATGACACAATGCAGTATTTTTAAACATCATTTACTGCATATTTTGTTTCTTAACTTATGCAACAACTAAATCTGAATTTACAAATTATAAAGGTTGAACGTTGGCACTTAGGACACAAAAGGAAATCACTACTGATGAACATGATCAAGCCATTATTATACTGTAAACATTATAATCCGCCGAAGGTAAAACTGTGTCGCAAGCTAATTTAAGCAGGTCCGCAAGATAAACTCATTTCCAATAATTACAAAATATATTTTTTCATACATCAGCCAACGAAATCGTTTTTTTTCAAATATTAAATGGCGCACGGATATAACCATGCTGACTCCGGATCAGTTCAGTAGCCAATTTATTACAGGCCATGGTGGTTTTGCCACCAAGCTATCCCAGTTTGGCCTTATTAATCAGTCGACATTGCATTTAAAAAATGTATTTTTTACATTAAATCAACGGTTATATAATTTGCTATCGTATCCATGCGATTTAAATTAGTAATCCATAGGTTGAAATAGATTCACAAGCAGATATATCCATCTATTCAACCATAGTAAATCACAAAAAATTCGGCAAGCAATGTTCGTAAAACATTTTATCTTATTTTTACACTTCAGTTGTTCACAATTTATTATGGTTTGTAGCAAAACAGCGGAAATTTAGTTTTTCTTTTTCTTTTATCAGAATAGCCAGATACGGACCTGTTTGGATCGATAAAATGGCAGATATAATGACGATGAAGCCACCGTCGCTGACACACCTCCTGGTCGTCCACACAACCCCGCATTAAAGATTCGTCACACCGACGGCCTCGTAGTGCCGCTTGACTCGGCCGGCTCCCTCGGGCACTCTTCACAACACTTGCCTACCGCTGGTCGTGATAATGTGTTGGTCAAGAAGCGAACATGATCAAGAAACCGACACTGTATTTATTATTGTCAAGACAGCTTTATTTCTTCCACGATTATAGCGCATAAAATATAAAGTAGTTTAATAAAACATAAAGAAAAGTATAAGCCATAAAAATTTAAATAAAATTAGTTAAAATCATAGATGCACTACGTGTTTAGCACCAAACCATAGGTTAATCATTTAAATATCGGATTTTTTATTTAATTTGATTATTTATGTATTGGATTCTTCAAGTAAAGTAAAAGTAAAGTAAACTTGTTCAATCTTAATTGTTTTTCACCATCTTTTTGTAGAATAAATCGCAAATCATTCAATATTACCTATAGAAATAATTCAAATTATCGAAATATTTACTTATGGACAATATTAAATGACCTAAATATATGTTATTTTTTACACCATGTTTGCTGCCAAAGTGGAGCATATGAACAGTATGAAAATATTCACTCCGAGTGGAGTATATGGATCTCCGTAGTGTGAAGACGTCTTGATAGATTATTTTTCACGAGAATTGCTTATCAGACTATTGCTCAACACATTTTTATTAGATTTTAAAATCCAACAATAGATGAGAATTCGAACCCGCATTACCCGGATTGCTAGGCGCGCACGCTACCGACTACGCCAACCGGAGAGATCTCAATCTACAATTGGTTCATATAACGTGGCTATTGATATAAATAATAATTAATAATGAACAAAATTTCAGTTTTAACCAATCGCATAAAATATATATCCTGCAAGAAAGACTATTCGGCCAAGAGAATTAAAGAATTGTAAGTATACAGCGAAAATTGAATAATGTGATTATGTTTTTATGTTATCTTGAAAATATATTTTCAAATAAATTCATTATTGTCTATCATTAAAAATAACGTGAATTGCTGGTAGTTTCTATAATTAATCTCTACATTAAGTATATTTCCAACAGGTTATTGAGGATTTTTTACCTCCCATCTGCTTGGTTTTTTTTTTATCTTTTATAAATGTTCTTTGACGCTCTCCAACAAAACATTTCAAGCCTTATTGGTTGGAAAAAGATTCTTCTTGTTGTTGATTTTATTATATTTTCATGTAAACACTTTTTGTTTCATGAAACGTTGAAAATTAAAAAAAAATAATCTGAAATCGTTCACGTCAACCACAAGCAGTTTACAGTATTAACTAATACACAGTTTCACATTTACCAATGCAGGTATTGATTGTTGTATTCGTAATGCGTACTTCATAATTATTATTTTTAATCACATATTTATTATACATTATTCAGTTATAGCAACTCATCTTGTAAGGTCAGTGAATCAATATGAAGGTCAAGAATCGCCCTACATTATGAAATTACTTCATGTATAATATTGATAGATAATTTACGATTGGATACCAAGGTGTAGGCATACATTTTATTAATGTTAAATTTGTGTTTCACATTAACGTGTGATATATTAGATCATAAAATAAATAAATGTAATAGTATACTTATCTCAATTATCAATCAGAGTAATGCACTTAAAAAATGATTAAATTATTATTCTTTTACGATTAAATATTTAAATACTTATATGTATACACTTTGTCTGCATACGACCCATTTATTATAGATTTCAAATAAACAATTCAAATCTATAAAAGCTCTTTACATAATTAATTAATTGTTTGTCCTGATATATCAGTGGCAGACTGCTAAGCGCACGCATTTCTGTGATGGATGTTGCGATATCAAATTCCGCACCTGAATAATCTGACAACCACTCTTCTCCACATTCACCGAGAACATAGTTTAAAATGAAACTCGATTTTTAGTAGGCAATAACGTTTATTAAAACAAAAATCTTTCAGTCCTCATATAGAGCTCACAAGAAAATTTAAATATTTTTTCTGTAGTTGAGTTTTGTACTTTTTTGATTTTTTACAACTTAATAAAGACTCATTTGTGCTCGATAAAATCTGAAAACACGTTTAAATGGCACATTATTTGAAAGCGTTGTCCCTTTGAAAGTTGGCGTGACATTTGACCGTCTAACCAATTGCGGTTCGGACATGAGTTCTGCGCAAGCAACATTGACGAAACATTCGTCGATGAAACAATGATAGGGAATTGCATTTAGTTGTGGCAAGGCAAATAAAGCATGTAGAGTTTGACCCAAAAAGGCACGTTGACATCCGACGGTTCTTCGCTTTGTCGTGATCTATTAATCACACGACATCAAGGAAGTGGAAAATCACTTTAAATATAGTTAAATAATATATTGATGGCAGAGAAAATAAAAGTTATTCAAAATATAATGCAAAATCATCATGAATAATTAAATAAAATAACTTCCAAAATATTGCTTACTTTTTTATGGCAGTTTGTTCAATCTTAAATTCATTGTATTTTGTTATTCATTAATTACCAAAAAAACATATTCAACAGTATGCAAATATTTTGGTAACCATTTATTAGTCTTCTATGTATTGAATAGAGCTAAATTAAAACATAATATGTGATAAATATGTGTATCAAAAGTACATCTATATTGACTGTGGAACGTAACAAAGATGTAAGCCACATTGAATAAATTTTACAGGAGGCACTAAAATGTTTCTTTGATGATTTTGAGCCAACGTCAAAACATTACATAGGCACAACCTTAAAGTGCATGAAGACTAAAACTGGTATTTTATTTACTTAGTAGGATGTTAATTTAATAAATTATTAAAATCAAAACCAAGAGTATTGATTAGGTGGAAGCTTTTTTCCTAGTCGCTAATTTCACATGCCATGCTTTTTCAAACTTGAAAGTTAAATTTTGATACTAATTTGCCATATTCAGCTTATATCCTTTTGATACAATATGTATTAAGTTGTATACATTCTGATAATCGAATAAAATCCTTTTTCCTCTCCACAGTTGATCTACAATAATTACTGACTATAAACATGACATCCATGATACATTTAAAGGCTGCAAAATTTGAACCTATACTCGCCAAACTTGGAATTTCAACAACCCCATTTAAATCACATCAAACCAAAAAAGTTTTAGAGATTTTAATTTGGTAAATTTAATAATAAAAAACTCAATAAATCAGTACTGGATGCCTAATGAGTTCAGCAATTGGCTGACAATCATTTCTTGTTGAAATAATTTCTTACCTTACCACTGTTAAGATGTAAATATGCTATATTTAAGAAAAAAATGCTAAAATAAATATTGAAACGATGTCTTTGGTAATATCACTTATTTTATGAATTGGGTCAATTTTGTGACACTGTTGTTTGTTAAAAAAATCATAAATTACTCATGAAACTTTCATACTGTTGGTCACTTAGTATAATAATATATGGGAGAAATTATATAAAAAAATATTTGCATATTTATACGTCAAAAACTCGATTACAATTTTTTGTAGCTAAACTTTCACAATAGCTATTAAGATATAATTGAATGTAATAACATCAATGTAATTATTATAATATTTTGTCATTAAAGCCTTGTTATAGAATAAATTAGCAATAAATAAAAATTAAACTTAACGAATTTGCAATCAGCTTTTTTTTATTAAATTTTAATCTAATTTACAAATTATGATTTAATTGCAATTATCACACTTTAATAAATTGATTTTTATCTAAGAAAAAATAAACATCACTCATATTAGCATTATATATTAGATCAGTATTAAGTGCTATAACAATTACCATTATGTTGTTCGAAGCGTAGTGTAATTGATCAATATTTACACAAAAGCAAGGTCCAATAACATGAATCGTTTATCAAGTGATATTTATCACCTGAGGGCATAAAGAAGAATCTGGGCGTTCCTCCCTTTTTTTCATCTCACGACACATAAAGCTGTCAGCATATGTTACAAGGAGAGCAATGTTACTTGTTCACAACAAAGTTATTCCAGTTTGTTAAGGTCTCCATCTATAATGTGTAGCGTTAATAGGATTTACTTTACATTTAAGTCAAATTTATTTTTCTTAATTTATTGAAAACAAAAATAAATCTTCAATTTCATCTAAATATATTCTCGTATTATCACAATGCCCTCTTCATTATATCTATAATCAATTTTTGTTAGAGAAACACTTGTATACTTACATGTCATTGAATTCGTATCGTCATAAATAACTTGCTTTCTCCTCCACCACTCGCCACGTCTCCACATTATGCGGGAGTATACCGTAGTGTATCGAGCGTGTTGGGCTCTTCAAAGTACTAGCAGATTTCCGATACCCTGGTTAGTGCGCAGTAAAGTACACGTGATTCCTATTTTGACTGTTTATTTCTTGTTAGTATTTATCATTGTTGAGAAAAGACTTTCTTGCTCGTCTTAAAATTTTGCAAATTTTTTAAAAGATAAAACAAAATGTTTTATACCAACTAATTTACAATAACTGATCGGTCTGACAAATGGTCAAACCGACGTGAGAAATTCTTCATTTTCAACTGACATATGGGGACAATCCCAGAAAATGTGATTGGAATCCTGCTATTTGCCACATAAGTAAGTAAAGATTCTATAAGACCAAACTGAGAGAGCTTGGAGGCAAACCAGTATGACTAGTTAAGAAGTAGGAAGTCCAATGCCATCAATAACTCTTAAAATTACTAATATTTCTTTTGAAATATAATATAGGGTGCGTTTTATGCTTCATCATCATAAAGGTAATAAGCAGAATTACCGCTAATGGATCATTGAATACGACCACTACGCTCTCGTTGAGTTACTGCGTGGTGCGCCATTTGGCGGCATCATTGGGCCATATTTCTTTCAGAATACTAGAAACAACACTGTAAAGGGTACTGATTAACTTTTTTGTACCTAAGTTGACTCAATTGGGCTTACAGAACATATTGTTCTAATATAGCGGTGCCAAAGCACACACAGCATGTCCTACAATGCAAATTTGGCGAGAAACTTTTCCATTGGCCATGGTAACATTAAACGTATCAATAATAGTACATATTTCTTTCACCGTATCTGTTAAGTAAATATTATGGGTCTTTATGGTGTGACAAATTATTTTAAGAGATTTTCGTTGACACGCATTAGTTGTAAGATAATTTTTCAATTGATTGTGTATCCAATTTTGCGATATTGATTGAAAAACACATGTAAGATAGTAAAGTAAAGTATAAGTTAAAGCACGTACCTTTACCGATTGGCCATTGATGGGATATTAATTTTATTCTAGTAATTTTAAGGTATAGTATTGATCTTTACGGTTGCTATTTTTTATATTTTTACGCAACGTATTCGATTTACGTACTTATTCCTTTTAATAACTACTTATTCTTTCAAATAATCGTCGTAGTTACAATTACTTGGATAACATAAGTTACAAATGCCAATTAGTCGATACGCTTAGTAATACAGCTACTGACATTTATGAAGTGTCTTGAACAATCTTGATAAGTCAAATGTAAAATAAAGTACTATATTTAAAATATCTCCCGGTTAAAAAATACTCAACACAAAAAAAAATAACTATTACTCAAATTCAATAAAGACTTTTTTTATTTTAGAGCCTTCCGCATCCACGGTCCATTAGCTTATAATTTTGAGATTATATATACATAAGCAGGTGTTTATTTCAAATACAACGTTTTATAAAGTTTTAAAGTAAGTATTTTAACATGATAAGAATTTCGAAGAAAAATCGAAGAAAATTTTGTTTACTTACTTGTCAAAAAAGTTTGTTAATAAATACCGCATTTTTGTAATAAATAAAACTTTTTAAATACTTGCATCTAACTACACAATGCACGAAAATTATATAATGCCTAAAAATACTGTCCACTTCTTATTGACAATAAAGGTATCTAACAAAATTTCGACATTGTTGTCAAAATAACTTTTATAATAAATTCGGTTAATCGGCGGTTTACAGTTTACTCTAAACGACCAGTTAAAATGTTTGCTTTGGACCGTTTAAGAGATGTTTTATTCTCAACTTGGCCACAAAGCGACGGACGCTCGATGTCATTAACTGGTGCTAGAGTGTTATTCTTTTATTCTGTCGGCAGCACGCGACAAGTCGTGTGCCGATTAATGCTGAGGTGACATTTGAATTGTCAACGTTTAGCGGTGACGCTAACACTATCAATGAAATTTATCTGAAGAGAAATATAATTGAATACTTATGAACACAAAACCTTAATTATACAATGCTACCAAGTCAAAAGCTAACAAGTCTTATTATTTTTTTATGATTGAAATTTATAAAAATATATATGTTTTATACCATTTTCACTCCCAACGTGAAGCATATGGATCTACACAGGTTGAAGATATCGAATCTGAAAGAGAAGTATATGAATCTCCGCAATGTGAAGACGTCTTGACAGATTATTTTTCACGAGAATTGTTTGTCAGACAGTTACTCAACCCAATTGGCATCCAGATGAGGAATCGATCCTGCATTCCCCTGATCCCTAGGCACGTACGCTTTCAACTACGCTATCGGGGAGAACAACATAAACAATTTATAATAATTTTTGTTATGGGTTTTTTTATACACTAAAAGACAAATATTTCACACAGCTTCATAATACCAATTACTCTGACCATATTGAGATTAAGTATATAATAAGATAATACTAATTAGTTGCGTACCAATTTTCACTCTGACCGATATCGATACGATACACTAATCTAGGTGTAGGCAACATATAACCCATTTGATAATTTCAAGTGACCCACCTGAGTTCCGCAAATAAAGTATAATGTAAATAAAAGGACTAACACTCGATAACTATAATTGTAATTACAATTATAAGTTCAAGTTTAAAAGTATAATGAAATTATTTTATAAATAAAATTTATTTTATTATTTATTAACACACCGTTTCAAAATGAGCCTGACCTGACCTGACCAAACCAGACCCGAAACATCTTATTAGTCACATTTTAGTTAATTTTGACCCGTAGCCAAAAAAAAAAAGTTGCCAGGACATGATCTAATGTGTGTCTAAAGAAAAAATTCATCTCTCCTCGGTAGCGTAGAGGTGAGCATCCGGAGAGTGCGGGTTTGATTTCCACATCTGCCGCATTAAAAAAAAAAAAAAAACTGTCTGACAAGCAATTCGCGTGAAAATAGTCTGTCAAGATATGTTTTCACATTGATTATAAGATATATATATTTTTGGAGCGGATCGCACTGTGTAGATACATAATGTGCTCTACTTGCGAAGCGAATATAGTTAGAAAAGCAATGTGTAAAGATGTATTTTCAAATTATAGATATCTAAATACTCCATATTATATATGAACGAAGTTTTAAAGTAGTTTTCTAATGTAATAAATACATACAATATATATGTGTCTACAACACAAAATGTTATACCATCGTATGGATAGATTTATACACTGAGTTAAATATCTATATTTATTAATTAATATTTTTGACTGATGGTGCTTGATGGAAATTGATTTTAAATTCTAAAATCAGTAAACTTAAATCTTATAAACTTCACTAAACTTCCATATGTGAGTTTGAAAGTATATATGGAAGTTTACCAGTTTTAAATAATTTAGAATCTATATTTATCTCTGAACTTTAAAATATCATTACAAAAATTAATAAACAGGTTATAAAACAAATGTTCAGTAAATCACAAAATACATCCTTAAATTTTACCATTAGTAACGATGAATAAAAAACAAAATTTAATGTTCTGATTTATTTTTTGTAATTTTAAGTCCTCGATATTATTTTTACAACCTTGTTAAGAATCATAAAAAATCTTATGATATAAATAAGCTTAAATTCATCTTATCAAAATATCTAATACGAAGTACAATTTACGGTGAGCAAAAAATCCATCACACAACGCTATTTGCATATACAAGTAGACATCCGGCGTAAACTGGATTGTTACCAACAAACAAGGATGTTACCAATAATTATCTGCAAAAATGCTTTCGGTTAAATTATTATTAGTAGCGACCGCACCCGATAGATAAATCCATGAGGCAATTAGTTGTTTGTGGCGAAAGTAATATAATGTATATGAGACCAGCTACTCGTCCTGGGGTTATGACGTTAAATACGATAGGCACCCGTTTTCTACGTGCTTTTGTCGTTTTATGGTGTTCTACTAAAAAAAATATCTATTGATACATCGCACTCCCAGTAAAAATACTTTTATATGCAAACTTTTTATCCCTAGTACTTGATTTAAACTAATACGGTTTATACTCATTATATCTATTGTTAGAAAAACGGTCTATAAAGATTTTAAATTACGTTATCGTATCATAGTATCTGGAGTATTCTGGAATGTATGCATAACTCAAAACTGTCAAATCCAAACACTGAATGCGGCACGTTGAATTTATAAATAAAAGCTATTTTATAATTATCACCATAGAATTGACACATTGATCTATACAATTTAAGTCTTTAAAAGACACAAAGGAAAATTTTCATAGTGAAATGAGTAAATGATACATATGCCGATGTTTTAACCACTGTGGATATTGAGCCAAGATATTAGAAGTATGACAAATTTATTAACAGTTTTAGAAATAATTAACCGAATATACAAGTATTTGCGATATATTTAAATTGTACATTAAAGATAAAATATATCTACTAATAAAAAGAGGAAAAATAAATATACTTCAATGACAAGGACATTAACTTTTAATATCTTCAATCCTACAAGTAATAATTTGTTTTTAAAGGGACTGTTCATTCGACGTTCGTGCAGCTTAAATAACCCATGTTCAATATTATTTTTTCAATTAATTAGAATTCGTAACCTCTGATTAATAGAGGTTCACGTGCGAGGTCATCTATTGGATGACGTTGAATTTTTAAAGTTATAAAAGATTTTTTAAGCATTTAGTTTTTTACTGACCACACTAAAAGAAATTCGTTTCCTTGTGCAAAATTTTAATACTAAAATGAATAGTCAGTTCTTCAGTCAGTTTTTTCGTCTTTAAGGGTATTTCATGTTGGTCAGTTTATCCATTTCTTCCAGGGACACCTTTTACAACTTCAGCAATTGTCGCCTTGCTTATATATTAGAGCTCAGATGCGATAAAAATCTAGTTAAAGAGGCCGCTAATGATGTAATAACCGAAGACTACGTTCCAGTCACCATCGCCCTGGGCTCCGCGGAGGCACGATAATCTATTGGCTTGCTCGGCGTTTAGACGTCGAGCGACGCCCACGCGCCGGACATATTTGGAGGAGCTATGCAAAAGCCTCGCAGATAATAAATGCAAACTTTCTATTCTTTCTACTCGAGGATTTACGAGTTCGAAGCCAATTAATTCGTGATTCTTTGATATCGTAAAATTATTATGAAATAAAAGTATGTAGTTCTACTTTTCAACACGTTTGTATAGGTCAGTACTGACATGAAAACATTGACTATAACTTTTATTGATTGATATCGAATAACTATTTTATTATTATGGAAATACAATTTG
The DNA here is from genome assembly GCA_022683975.1 of Rhyacophila evoluta. NCBI lineage: Eukaryota > Metazoa > Arthropoda > Insecta > Trichoptera > Rhyacophilidae > Rhyacophila > Rhyacophila evoluta. The sequence continues at coordinate 19,714 of JAGVSQ010004180.1, forward strand.
AAAAATACCACATACTATCGAAATAAGTCCAAATTTATATAAATACGTGTTATTATTATAGTTATTTAAAAGAACACTATATTACAATGGATATTTTTTATCATGAAAGCTCTAAGGATGGAGAATATATAGATTTTTAGAATGTAAAAAAATATTCTAAATCATTTAAAACTGGTAAACTTCTATATGTGAGATCACTGTTAGCGACCCGGGTTTCG
>JAGVSQ010004181.1:0-19930 GCA_022683975.1 Rhyacophila evoluta
TTATTATAGTTTATTTGTACATTTACCACCATATAAGTCATGTTAATTGCTAGAAAAAACCTTCTGCCATTTATCGACATGTATACTTTATTTTATGTTAACAGTAACATATAAATGACATTGGTTTAAAAATAAATACATCAATAGTAAAACGACCATTAAATGATATGTATTTTTATCATTATCACCACTTATAATGCATGTAATGTATTTATAAAAATATATTAAGTTATTTATATCAATCTTGGCGGTAATGCGGTAAATAAATAAAGATCGGCGTTTATGTGAATATATCACGAGGGAGGTAAACCATGGAATGTACGTGTTTTAGAATGATTCTTATATTTTCTCCTATTTCGAATTCTATTGGATGGCTTGTCTTTCATGGATAGATATTTGCGAAATCACTTAAGATGCTCCATAGAGTAAAAATGCAATGAAAAATCGCTAATACTACATTTTTGAATACGTAGAAAGAGACATTTATCCCTAAAGCATGCTGAGGTGGTAAATATAGCTTACCGCACACGGCGAGGTTCAGAGACGGTTCTTGTGGATGGTCATCATCCACATTGGGTCGTAGTGCCGATTTCCACAATAATTGCGTATGGTGTTTCAGATGTTGGCAAAAATTAAATAATATCGATCTCGGCAAGCCAAAAGAGCGTTAGTGACACAACGTTGCTTCTCAGGAGAGCGAAAATAGTGATTTATTTGGGAACAACAACCTTTATGTACAACTTCCTTCTGAAGTTTTTCTTTCAGTTACCTATAGAAAAAGATATTTTCTTTGACCTGTATTTTTATAGTGTTAAAATAGACATTTAAAATCACTTCATTCTTTTGGCTTTCCAAGAAATATTGGAGATACAACTAAAACACCTTCACGTTTTTTACATTTACAAATTTCTTCCTTTGCCATATCCGCTCATTAAGTGGAACATATGGATACCAAATGCGGCTTCCAAGAATTGCTCTCACCAGCCAGTATCCCTGTATCTTTCCAGGTCATACCTGTATCTCGTAACTCCGCCGAATACATTATATAGATAGTATATTTTAAGACAAGAAGTCGAAAACTGGGTGGGTCAAAGGATAGCAGAGTCATGTTAAGACTGTCTTGAGGAATCCGCTCTATATGGCCTAGCCAGGGCCAGCGTCGCAGCTTCACTATGTCAGTGATATGTGGCTGCATGATCCGTTCTCTTATCTCCTTTTTGCGAAGTCAATCCACCGTATTAACAGAATCTGCACAGGCATCTATCTGTTCTCATAGCTTAGAATACAGTTGCTTAGGGCTTTTGTTGGGTGTCATGTTTTGCAACCATCGAGAATCACTGACAGAACGCATGCTTTGAACAGGCGGCATTTGGTTTTTCCTTGTACAGCTTAGAAATTCAGATATTTCGCATGGAATTGAAGGTTGCTCCAGCTACTCCTATTTGAATAACGAGCTCAACACGCCATCTCTTGTGTACCCCTGATTATCGAAAAGTATCGCCAGTATATTTAGCAAACATGTAATATAATGAATTTAAAAAAATACTTTTCTCTGATTTTTGAAATGACAAAGTTGACATATTGAAACGTAGTTTAAAAAGCCTTCCTTTTATCTAGAAAGAACGCCTTTTGGCGGCCCGTAGATAAAATTTTGGTGAATTTGACGCCGCATATAACTAAAAATCACCAAAATGTCACTGACGCCCTTTTGGCTCGGAGAAGTCGATATGTTCTATATTTTATATTTTTATTTAGTTATAATAAAATTAATTATTAATTTTTTGACCTTTTGGCTGCCATGCTGTTTTTGAAAATCTTAGAATTCTAGCAAGAAATTAACCACTAAGAATTATTAATTGTTATACTTAATAATTGATCACTGTTTTATTATTTGTTTGTTCTACGTTGCTTAGCAGTGAAACAGTTATAATATTCATGTTTCAGTCACCATCAGAGGTTTAATTATAAATAGGAAAATATAATATGCATGTCATATACCGTGTAAATTTGCAGTCTAAAGATTGTTGCAAATATAGTTGATAATATTTGTTTTTATTTACTTTGAAAGCTGTTGATTTTAAATTTATTTTAGCATCGTATGATTTTGAAGCGATTGTTCATTAACTTTCGACATCTTTCCGCCAACAGTGATTCTTCTGCTCAAAATGCCGCACGTTTTTAAATAAATCCTCTTCATGTATCACTCGCGAACCACACGCCGGCCCACCTCCAAAGAGACGTAACTTATTATCCGCTCGCCGAAATACGGAGCGTGGGCCACCAAATTTTCGAATTTCGGTCAATCCGAAAATAGACCCCAGGAATACGCCCATTTCGCGAGTAGATAACAGACGGTTCAGAGAAAGGCAAATATTGATGGGCGAAACAGTCAAAATGTATTAAATACAACAAGGATTGAATATTCTTAGTGGACATTGATATTAAACTCTAAATTATAAAAAATACTTTTCGTAATTCGTTGTATTTTTTCAAAAGGTAAATCTAGGCTATAAAAACTATCTTAGTATATACATGCGGTGGTGGATTTATTCTGAAGAGATCCCAGGCGCAATTCAATTATGAGACCCCTAGTCCCCAGGCGTAATCTTTTTTTTATTTCTCGGGCTATTTTAAAATTTATTCTTTCGTCCAGAATTTTGTGGTTTTTCATTCTTTATGTCCCGAGCTATCTTAAGATTTTTACTTGTATTTATTTGCTGCTTAAGGCCCTTTTAATTTGTGAGACCCTAGGGGCGCGCACCTAGTGCGCCTATGACCATAGGCAAGTCCGACACTGTACTCACGTGTAAATTATTCACTTCCAAATGTGGAGGAACATACGGATTTTTACAATGTGCACATTTATCATGCCAGGTTGTTTTTATGAGTATTGATTTCGGTGAATTGCTTGATCCATAGGGTATTCCTGTCCTGCAAGTCCTGCACGATTGCTGCATAAAACTGAACCTACACACATGCTAAGTAAATCATACAGTACCTACCCATAGGAAGTCATATGCAAGACACTGTGTTTTTAAAAACCTTTTATTACTTAATATGGCTGTATAATACATATTAGGTGTGCAGATTAGTCATCAGGTATACCAGCATTAAAACTAGAGATGAAGAAAAGAGAGGATTATTTGACATTGGTGGTTCATACATTATACACAAATATAATACAATGCATAACGCGTGTTTTATTGGATAAACACGGCATTTGTAATTAATCTTGATCCTGAAATCACGTATTGAAATCCCGCAATCGCATAAAGGTTATAATGTTTGTTTCATGCGTGTTGAAATTGAAGGTTGAGCGAATTGATATAAAGCTATCCACATTAAAATAAATGATCATATTGTGAAGATATAGATTTTATCTACATATTATATGGTTTGCTTAAAATGTTTTTTAATTTAAAAATAGCGCAATGTTAAAAAGGCGATCATTGAAACCATGTACATGTTTAGAATAATTGTAGCACATATTATAATATGCATGTATTTTGCTTTTTTCAAATATTTACAAAGGTTGTTTTAAATTTTGACATCAAATGTCTCTCTATACTATTTCTTACAAGTCCAGAACGCACAGTTTTAACTTCAGTTGTGGAAAAAATTTCGCAGTAGTTTTGGTTAAGGTTTTATTTTTTTAATTTAAACATATTTCTCAGTGTTCCGAATAAAACGGGCGTGTGTTAATTTTTCTTGGCAGCCGCGAATAGGCTACGAACAATTATAATTACAAATTAATTTTTGACTCTTCCGACAGAAAATTATGCATATGTTACTACCGACAAACCTGCGTGATCTCTATAATATAAAATCGGCATTCTATAGTCTATCTAGTCAGTGCATATATCAATAATTTTATTAGACCGTATTAACATTTAACTCTTTCATTGTTGGTGGCACGTATACGTAAATTTACTTTTCAATAGTTTAATATGGCAAACAGAATGGATTCATTTTGTTTTACTCGATCGTTTGTATAATATATTTGCATCTTTCAAACGTTTTCATATTTATATTCAAAAGAATTTAAACTATAGCAAAGTACCGCATCATGTCGATTTTACATAAATTAAATTTTTTATCTAAGAGAAGATAAATCAAGTGGATTTTGATTGGACCTATTGGTAGATGTAAGCATATCGTGTACTAATGCAAATCATTTAGTACGTAAAGCATACATCCAAAATAGTAGTGGTATGTAATATACTTTTACACGATTCAATAGTATGAGACTTTTGTTGAAGATTTAGTGGCTCATCTAGAATGCGTATGTATGCAAATTATATCATGATTATTCAAAATACTTAAAAAGCTATTTTACAAGTAAAGTTGGAAAATATATTAGCGTTGAAAGGGTTAATATAACTTTTATATGCACATTGTTTATTGTGGATTTCGTTTCGTTTATCTATTGTTCTGTCATTGCATAATATTTTTCTCTAGCTGGTCATATTATTTCAAATACTGGGTTGTTTAAAAAAAGTTTCTGATCTCTGAATAAAGAACACGACACAATATCATTGTCGGATTGAATTTTCGCAACAGTCAAAACCAGGATAATTGTCTTAACCGAACGTTGTTCAGTTGAGTTCAGACCAATTGTGAAATAATTGTTACACACGACGGATATTAATCATAAACGAGAACTAAAGAGAATTAGATTTGCAAACATTATGAGTGGGAGAGAAAAAAAATATTATAATATTTTAGTACTTACGGCAAAGTAAAAATATTTAATCGTTTTGAAAGTGTTTCAAAAGATGTGTGGTAGGTGATATTTTTTTGCAACATGTTTAAGTAGAACTTTATATTATACCAATTATTGTAATTGAAATTTCGCGTAACCTAAAAACTACTTGTTTTCCTACGCTAAAATGTGGGTAATTTAAAAGAAATATTTCATATTATTAATTATATTTCGAAATAGATGTAATAGATACTAGATAATAGATGTTGTCTTTAGAAGTAGAACTCCATTTTGTTACAGCTGAATGATTTTATTAAATTATATTTACAATTCGGCTGGTTTTTCATTTCATAGTTTTATGTACGACGACATATAATACTATGTATTAAAATACACACTCTGCAATTGCTTCCACAAATTCAAAGGTTTTATAGATTGTTATTTCTTTGGTCAAATCAATATTAAAACTGCAATCATTAATTTGCTATATCTTGTCAGGCAAAATTGCGTTTTGTTAAAATAGGAAACGTATCAATCTTTCATTTCTTTAAAATATTTTTTAATGATTTATTTTATCAACACCGTAATTGGTGGTATTTTTATTTTCTTGGTATTCTTATAACTATCAGTTAACAGTTACCAATATTTTCGTAGAGTTGTAATGCAAAAATATTAATTTATAATATTTAAATTAAAATAACTATTTTCAAACGAAATCATACAGCATCTTCGCACCCATGCAACCATACAATTCTACAATGTTTTCTAAATATTTGAACATTAATTATAAGTATGTGTAGAAAACGCAAGTGAGTTGTGTATATTAAATTAAACATTTTACATTTTTATCACATCACTTGGATATTTTTATAGCGAATGGCGTACATTACTTGAAATTCAAGTTACCAAAATAAATAAACGCTAAATATTTTCCTAAAATACGGCAATTTTATGGCAAATGCCCGATCAACATAACATAGCAAAGTGTTTATATTTACGTTAGCAGTGTTATAAAAGACAGACGTATTCATATATTTTTTTTTTATATCATGTTCGCTCCTAAAGTGGAGCAGATAGATCTACACAGTTTGAAGATATCCACTCCGAAAGTGGATTAAATAGATCTCCACGATATGAAGACGTCTTGACAGATTATTTTTGACGAAAATTGTTCGTCAGATAATTGCTTAACCCAATGGGTATCTAGTTCTCCATTTTTGGACTCAGCGACAAATAGACTATTAGATGAAACACTTAAATAATAAATTAAAAAATACAATCTCTTTGTATGTAGGTAAAAATATTACTTACAAGAATAGATTTATTTGAATGTGTTATACAAGTGGTCGGCAAAACGCGGCTCTTTGGGGGTGTACGTGCGGCCCTTTTGATTCTCTTTGATTTGGTTTGCTCACAGAATTTTTAGGGATGAGTGAAAAAAAAATTGGTGTTAGGCCAAAAAAACCAGAGAACTGATATTTTTCTGAAAAGAAGTGAAAAAAATTTCTCGCTCTCGAAATAATTTTAATAACATTAATTTAATAACAACAACACATTTGGCCCTTTTGGGTCAAGAGTTTGCCGACCACTGAATCTCTTGTATATGTGTTTCACAGTTTTTCACTCTTGCGCTCTAATATGAAACGCATGTTCAGTTGAACATTACTCCATCTATAATAAAAATAATAGTAAAGCAACTACAAAAACAACCTTATTTGAACATGAATCAAGTGCACATGTGATTTAAATGCTCTCAATGAGTGATTCTGGCTCTTCTCTGTGCAATTAAAATTCCTATGGTATACATTGAAATGCTGATCTAGCTCGTCTATTTATGGATGAGTACCGAATAAATATCTCAATCAGTTGCTTGACAATTGATTGTTTTGAATAACTCCCTACTCATAAATTTAAAATTACTTGTAAGATACTCAAAAAGAAGAGAAACTACCTTTTGGAAAATATTAATTTTATAAGTAGACATTATTTTTTTTCATAAGGTGGGCTTGTTCAATTGATTTAGATGTGGACATTTTCCTGCTTTCTCAAGTCTTTTCAGATCTTAGCCTTTTGCTGACATATTGAAAATTCCCCATCTAAGTTGCGTACTCTCCGTATATGCGAAATCAAAACACATCATGCGTATTTTTTTTATTATAACCTTTGATTTTCTATCGTCATCATTACTTTTTCTATTATGAGTGTCAAGGTAATACAGCTAAATTGAAATAGTTAGGGACTTCAGTCCGATTATGGCTTCTGAAACATAACAGTCTTGCGAAAATGTGCATATAATACACCAAATAATAATAGATATATGTTAAAGATGCAGTTATTTTGCAGAATATTTTGCTAATACAGAATAATATGTAATATATAATTTATGCACTATTTGAGAGCCATCTGTTTAATATCATTATACTATCGAAGACAGCAAGTCAATTGAGTGCAACACGAAATGGTCTAAATTTGGTACACTGCCAATCGCAACACCTTTATTTATCGTACTTACCTGTGTCTTATTGGGATTCTATTAAAAAAATAAGCATTACTCTTTCATCATATTTAATAAAAAAAACCTAAAATAAGTGGCTGTTAGTTTTAATTTAGAATTGTGTGTGTTGGCCAAGAAACGTATAATTTAATATTACCGCATTTTAATATGTAATTTTTTCTCATTACAGATCTCGTGACCTTATTAAGGCTGCCATCTTGGACAATGACTTCATGAAAAATTTGGAGTTGACACAAATTAGGGAGATCGTCGACTGCATGTTCCCTGTTGAATATGCAGCTGGAAGTCTTATTATTAAAGAAGGCGATGTTGGCAGTATCGTGTATGTTATGGAAGGTAAGACGATTTTATATAAATTTTATTAATTCTACACTTTATTATATTTTCAATTTATTGCACCATTTGATGGGATGTAGCGTTTTAAAAAGTTTTTTACTGCCATCTACCGCGCAGTAGCAATATCATATACTCGAACGGAAATCTGGTTTGAAACCAAACTTATCTGAGCTCGACAATGTTTTATAATATTCATACAGAGTGTAGCTAACATTAAGTCACTGTATACTTTGATTTAAAGAGGACGTTATTGGACAGGTAGTTTTCCGTATTAGAAAATATATATATGTACAACTTATATTGATTATTCTATAAGTATAATATACATACATTATGGAAATATTTGTACACTAAAAGTTTACCGATTTATGTATTAGTTGACGTGTAGGAATATATTATTTCAAGTAAAAAAATGGAATTTACATTAACTGGTTTGGAGAATAAAATTACGTGCCTATCCATTTTTTTTACCGCATTTACAATATGTCGTTAGTTATATATTATTAACATATTGACAAAAAAATAATTGTTATTTATGATCTTTATTATTTATTTTTTAATGTCAAATAATATTTCAATTTCAAAAATGAATTTTTAATCATAACTGCTTTAAATAGATAAATGAATAAAATTCTTTCCACTGATTGCGGCATTTAAGTATGCTCGGGTGAACAGAGCGGGACAACGGTCTATCAGTATCTGTCGTGTCTAAGCATCGAAGAAGAGACGAGATTCGTGATCTAGGCTTGGACAAATAAACATTATCGTGGTCGCGAAACGACTCATTTGGCATAATCGTTATTAGCTTTCACGTTTATGATAAATTGCCGCATTGTTTTAGACTTAACGTCGCAAGACGAACACCATCGAACATTTAATGGATGCTTAAACCGAAGTCTTTCGCAGCACCACTTATGAAACATACAAAGTATTCATTTCAGCTTCTTGCGGTAATAAGCCTAAATGTGATGAAATTATTCGTTTTTATTTGAATGGCGATGATCTTTGAGGACCATATAGCACGGAGTATGCCAACACGCAGAATATACTCCCATATTTTTTTGCACGGATGTAGGGATCAACCAAACGAAAAATTACTGTAGTATGTTTAATTTTTGAAAATAGTTTTATGATTACGTTACATATATTTATATTTGGATTACAACAAGTTTTCCGATGTTTTTATTTTATTGTACAAGTGTTCTTCTTTGGGATGTAACATATTATAACTCTTAACTCATTATTAAGCACTGTGACATCAAGGTATGCATTAAAACGGTCGCATATTAAATTTACTTTTGACGAAGTACTAAATAGTTCGGCTTATTTTCTCTATTATTTCTATGCTAATTTTTCTCAAAAGCAACACCATTTCAACGAACGTTCGTAGAATACGTAACTATTTTTATAAAATTTAATTTACTGCCTACTACATTTTTTAGTAAAGAGATTTGTACGACGTTTCTTTTATATAGTATTTATACTGTGCAGACGAAATACGTGTCGTGCTTATTATATTAAATATTGTTAGTACAAATATATTCAAAAATATTTTCAAGTGTATTAAGAGTTACCACCCAGTGAATTCTGTGTATATTTATTGAAAGGATACATAATTATTATGTGCGTTTGTATGTTCCTTTTAATTTTTGAATTAGCTGTGTTTTTTTTTTACTTTATTCTTTAGAAATGTCGTCGAGGAAAGGCCTAACCGTCAGAAATTCAAATGGGCTTCCTTGCTCCAAAAGAAAATAATAATTGCTCTACGGTCACGCATAAAATGTAGCAGAAAGTAACTCGCAGTGAATTAAATTCACGCTGAGATGAAAAAAATGCAAAATACATTTCAACAAACAAACGTTTTCTCGTAATGCTCTAACTATTTTGTTTCTATTGAGTTGTTTTCCCCTAATACGCAAGTGCGTGCGCATTGGAATCGGAATAATATGCCACTGCAATAAATTTAAATCTAACGAAAACAAGAACAAATTTGTATCTGATGCCTCGGATATAACTTTTAAACATGTTTTTTCTTATTTGATCAATTTATTTGAAACTACACATTTTTAGAGATTTGTGGATTTGTGGAAAGGATATTGCGAATTATTTAAGACTTACTATGGCGATAAATGAAAAACAGCTACAAGACATTTATAATCATGTTTTTTTCGAGAAAAGTTGAGCTCATCGATCTCCAAAATGTGAGAATTTATCTTGCCTCGTTGAGCTGCAAAGCCGCAAAGTTTACATGCAAGTATTTTTTGTACTCAATTAACCGCATTTTTTGATTCATAAAAAGATATTTTCAAATCATTTTAATTGATGGCTTTCCACAAATTTTACGTCAAATAGACACTACAATTCATCGCTAAGATCTAATTTATTATTTCAGTAATCAGTCAAATTAATTTTTGACGTAGGTATACGCGTGATTGGAGATCATCAATGATTTCGCACCCCATAAAAAATAGCTGCTCGTACCTTGCAGCTTATTATTATGCAAAGCATTTTTAGTAATAATGCGACTATAAAACCCTCCATAATGTGTATAAATTATAAGCTAAAATTTATGTGGATCAAAATTTTTATTCCGCATGTATTTTCCCCAGTTAGTTAAGATCATGAAAACGGTATTTTAAAAAAGTAAATTTAGTTTCTATATGGTTGAATGATGCGTTGATCCATTCGTAATGTTAAGTTAATTTATGGATGGTGAGAATTAAGTAGAGCTAAAAACTGTCATATGGATAAATGGTTTATATATAATTATGCATATAAAAAAGATCTTAGAATCTAAATAATAAATGTCATTATAAAGCGTTTACCTATATGGTATACGACTCATTAAATAAGTTTTAATTTCACACACAATGCGTACAGAATCTTACTTTTGGGTGTACCGCAAACAATTCATATTATACATAATCTATATTCATCACGAGTATTTTTGTCAGAATATTTTTACTGTTGTACGTCTCTTAATAAACTTTGATATTTTTCGCACTGTATGTTACAATTAGTATATCTCGAATTGTTTCTACTCTATAAATACATTGTCCGACAATTTATTTTCCTTTTAATATGTTACATTTGAAAAATCGTGAAAATTATTGTTGAATTAAACATTTTAAATTGACAGTTATAATTATCTATGTATAAATGAAATGTCCTCGCCTGGAGGGCCAAAGCTATGCTAAGCAACATTGTTCTGCAATAATAAAAATTAGTATGATATTTTTTACGTTAAACAATTTGGTATATCCGATTTTCTATGTGCAATAAGTAAAACGTAGTAAATTCGCGAATAATTATTTATCTATTAACTGAGATACTAACTGGAATAATTTCTACGGCATGTTTTTTTTATTTCGTTAATTGAATTTTACGAGGTACTCGACATGCATATTTTTTTTTACATGGTTTGGTGGTTTTACAAACGCTCAAAACATTACCGAGAATGTTTTTTTAATAGACCAAAAGAACCATCGTAAAACTTTCGCTTATTATTAAATATTTTCTATGCGCAATAATTACAGTAAAATTTTATTTCGTTATGATAAATAAACGAGTAATTGTTACTATTTTATAATTTTTTTCTGTTTCTTATCTTTTGTTCTAGAAAACCTTTCGTTTCACGTATTTCCTATCCCTGCGTAGAATGTATAAAACCTGTAACAAATGTAATATTATGATATCGTGATCGCTTGATAATTATAAATATATTTTTACATCAGATTTTTCGGGCGTCTTAAACAATTAATATATCTAATCGTATCGAATTGTGTACCGTTTGGTTTTAAATTGAAACCGGTATTTAGTTTAAGAATAGATTGTTTTTATTTAAAATTTTAATTACAACATTAATATTTTATTCTTTCCAACATAATGTTGATATGGTTATTCATCTGAGATGTGTGAATATGATAGTAAGTCTGATAGTTTATCGAACTTGGAACGTATGGTGTTATTATAATATTTTATAATACATTATCTTTTATGGATATCCACCATGTAACATTATCTGTGGTTAACCAGTGGACGTGCAGCAAAAATGATATAAGCAAAATTCCGAAAGCCAACCGCAAAACACAGAAATGATATGAAAATAATTATCATACATTAAGTAATTCATTGTAAGACATTTAAATCTAGACAAAAATCTGTGTACAGTGCATTCTGAACTTTATTAATACACGGTTATTTATAGCTAGTAACATATACCTGGCTTTATACAACTATAATATTAATAAAAATAAGCCATTATATCACACATACAAAAATATGTAGCATTAATAAAAAAACAGAATATTATTATAATTATAATTTAATACAAGTAAATGTTTTATTTAGTAAAAAAAAAAGAAACCTATTGTAATATGAAAAATTATAAATGCACCGTCTTATTGTTCTTGTTTCGAAGATATAATATGTTTAATGCACTTCCATTTGTTTCTTATGATGGAGAGGTACTCCATGGCCAAGTTTAGTATGTATTTCATTATACCTTTGAAAATAATACTTTTCATTTTAAGTAAAATTGTTGAAAAGTAGAATCCTACTTATATTTAAAACGAACAACACCAATAAGAGTTTTAGAAGATTTATTATTAGTCGTGCAATATATAATACATATATTATGTATTCATTACTGAAGGGGGGAACCGTTGGGCCTATCGTATTACACAATTCGGACAAACATGCGTACTAACACAAAGAGTATGCGTATTACTGATTCACCTACACATAAATTACCATGCATGAAAAATTGGAATGGACTGTACACAGAAATGAAAAGTAAATATTTGCGGACAGTTGAGTATATTTTCGCGAAATGGCACGGTCAGTCGGCCAGCCTAATTGAAGCATTTATTCACAACTGATGCACGATTACACCTGGATCATTAGAAAGGAACGAAGCGCTCTTTTCACTTGTAATTTATACCTTCATGACTTTTATTTGAGTGCATTGTTTATTTTCGTCAAATACGGCCTCAATAAAAAGTGACCATTCTCTAGCATTTTGTTTTATTTTTGTCACTTGCAATTTCTTTGCGATAATTTGTAGTTAATTTTTTTTTATTTTGGCATCGTTATTTACAATTAATATTTATTTATTTTTTCAATACTCATCGTTGCTTCGCATAAGTTTATAACATCGCTAAAACAATATTATGGAATAATTCCGCGTTGTTAGTTCTAATAATTTTTGTCAATAGATATTTTGGATGCTACCACGCATTGCAGTCATTATTGCATTACAACAAGCTATCTATCCTTTGAATGTTATGATGTTTATATAAAATTATTATAATATAGAAACTTAGCGAAATATGTTGTCATATTGAATTATGTTTGATAAAAAACATTACGATATTTTTAAATATACTGTCTTACTGCATGCACGATGCGAGATATTTAGAGAGAACAATTATACATTAAGGATTAAGTCAATAAAACGATCATCGTTCGCATATTTTGCTTTAATCAAAGATAAAGATCTATGGTTGTTTTATATTCAAAGGGTTAAAATATGTTTATTGATTTTAATAAAAATAATTGGCTCTCGTCTAATGTTCGTTATACGAAAATCCCTTAGAGCGGAATTATACGTATGCAACAGAATTACATCTATATACAAATATTGTTCAGTACCATAACATTGGTTCTATCTAAATGTACATTGAAATTCCGTACCTACAGATGCTTTTTTCCCCTATTATGTCATGAGAGCAGCGTGGCGCTTCGGAATCGGAGATTGCAGGTTCCATTCACACAACTACTCGATTTTTTAAAATTCAAAAATACAGGACTGGGTATCCAACAAGCTTAGCAATAGGCTGATAACCGATTATTGTGAAAAAATCGGTCAAAGATGTAGGTAGAGTTTCATATTCTCCATTTTTGAAGTGGACTTCTGTGTACATTCATATGCTCCACTTCTCGAGCGGACATGGTAAAAAATGTATATTTATGCACACGGCATGCAGACATCAATCACTTACGAGTACCTAGTTAACTATTTTTCACTGACAAAAGAATAACATTGAAAAATATGAATCGTATAATATAATATTTGCACTTGGGAGTTTTATTGTGTTTGACATGCGAACGGCCGACAACAAAAGTACGAGTAGGCGAAAACAATTATTTTACTTTCAATTTTGTTCGAATATTTTTTTGTCTGCACGTATCATAAGCAGGTTTGTTACAGTAAATGTCAAATTGCATTTGTACTTTGTCGCATGTTCAATATTTTCTCCTAGCGAATAATTTATCGATGCTTAGTATTCAAACGGTAAAAGAAATGGCAGATTAAGTCGAGGCATATGCAGTACAGTGTCGAACCAGATTCAATACCCTAACATCAGACTTTTGTGTAGTCCATTTTCTTATCTAAACGCTACAAAATATATTGTATATCTATGTGATTCGAATTATGCAGTAACGTTCGATCAGTCTCCATAACACACCAGTACCATGTTCACTCCGAATGTGCACAACGTGAAGACTTGTCTCAACAGATTGTTCTTCATGACGATTGGCTGTCGGCTAATCAGTCCACGTAGAACATAGTTAACAAGTCTTGCATCTCTGCTTATGCAGTGGTACATGCACCTGCTATCTCCGATCTCTAGCGAAAAGAAAGAATTTGTAATCTTAAAAATTGTTAATCTACTTCAAAATAAATTCTAAAATTTAAATGTTTGTGCAAACCAATGAAAATCTTTTGGATTGACAAGTCGTTTGTAATTAAAATTTGATAAAAATTCTTTATAAAATGATAAATTATAAATATAATAGTTTGTATCATGTATTGTATAAATGGTAACATAAGTTTTTTATAGTTGGCTTGATAAAAAATAGTACATTATTATATTTCGTCAAGGACAGTATTGAAAAGTTTTAATCAAATAATATTTTTTGTGGTAATATAAACTGCTAAAAAAAACTAAAATTTTGTTGAGTGTAACAGTATGACATTCTACTTAAATATCATTCGATTGCAGAAAAAACACATTTATTAGAGATAAGCGATGCATGCAAAATCGAATATCACTCAACTATTACTTTTTTCATTATGTTTCGTCACTCTTGGTTTTATAATACAAACATTAGCTAACATAAAATTCATGGACAAACTCGAAAAAATGTAGCCGCGCTAAGTAGAAAAAATCTGCATCTATTTTTGGACCTCGGAATGACTGCATAAAAAATAGTAAATAATTATATCATAATGTTACGATATATGCAAATAAACATGTAAACTACTTAATAGGCTTTGTGGTCCGAATATAATGAGTTCCTTAAGAATACATCCTTTTCCTCAATATACAATTTGACTTTTAAAAAGAGAAATTAAATGTTTCATGTTGCATGACTATAAAAATTAATATACATATTTCGTATGGTTGTTTTTTAGTTTCAAAATTTATACAGTTTGTAAATATATTTTAATTGGATAATTAATTTATGGGTGACTAATATTTTTATTGCACATTGTATTATTATATTACGTATTCTACATTCTTTCTAACATCTACATATCACACATTGAATGCAATAACGGCGTAACTCAGAAATAGCCATTACTGAGTTATTTATACGGATGTAGTTGATTTTTCAAATACCAACTCTTCTACACTGTGAAATTGTTATTTTTTAAATTATTTACGAATCATAAATATTAATAATTTGATTTTAAACTATTTATTAATGTAAATTGTGATTCGAATTTTTAAATCCGTTTTATTAAAAATTTTACTTTTTAAATAATGACTCAATTGTATTCAATGAACGATATATGTTTAACATATATACAACTAGATATATCCTTTTTGTCATTTCCTATGTGCAAAATATTGAATGATGATGCCTCTTATAAATAGCCATCTGTTCATTATGCACCCTGGCAGAGATAGTTTATATATATATAGTTTAATAGATAAACTACACTGGATTTTTTGGTCAAATTAAGAAGCACTTAGCATGGATATGACTTAGACGAGCGATCACTCGGATTCTGTAGGAATGTAGCAATCGTATATTTTATATTCACATACTGAATTGTACTGAAGATAAGGCTGTGAAATTGATTAGCGGAAGTAAATGAAAAGCTTTTTTTTTCATGGGTAAGGTACATGGAGTCCATACGGTATAAAATTCCCAAACGTTGGGGTAGGAAAATTTTACCTGATACAAGTTAAATTGTGATAAACTATTGAAATGCATTTCATTAACGAAATTAGTAAGATATTCAATGGTGTAGATACAATTAGTATTCCGCAACAGTAAGTGACTGGCAATATTTAGGTTCAAACATAGGTCGTTGGTTTAATGAACATTTATATTTTATCTTTATGTTACGAATGATTTTATAGCCGAACGTTTTATGACAGCGATAGTAAAAGGCGATGTTTTCATTGCAAAATGCAAACTCATCATCGTAAGGTGAACTTTCATAAATTCTTTTCGTGTTATGCTGCACTTCATTCTTCGGCACGTCAAACAATGCTTTTATAAGATTATTATATCTGTTTAGTTATTGGTATGAAAAATACACAGGTACATTTTGGTAATAACAGTAACAACCTAATCACAGTCGTTTAGAAATTTCACGTATATAAAAATAATCATTAGAAAGCGTCATTATAAAAGGTAAGTAAAGGTGTTTTGTTGTTAGTATGCAACAAAAGCATCAATTACTAACCTGCATTCGTGATATTTTTCTGATCTCATGTCTACAGCCATTTGTCAGTGGTTAGTTGTAAAAAATCGGAAAGAAAATACTAGCGCAATTTGTGAAATTATAAAGTATGAAATAATTAGTTATTTCCCGTACATTTCATTGGGTTCATAATTATAGAGTTACGCATATGATTATCGTAACGAAAAATTGAGTAATACCTATAATAACAGTGCTATTAAGTATTGTCAATAACGAAGGAAATTGCAAATTAGAAAACTAGAATAAATTATCATTAACGCTTTTTTAATAATTCGAATACCAAATAACGATATATCACCGTGCTTTATATCAGCATAAGACGCTTACAACTATTATTTTACACCATTACGTCTAGTCTTTAAAATACGCGCACTGAATATGAAAGGTAGCTAGACAATATTACAGTATATTTTTTTTTAATTCAACGTAACTCTAAATAGTTCTTCATGGCAAATTTTCGCTAGGATACTAAGTTATTCATATACATCGTAACAGCCGAAGAATTAACTATTGTGCTAGATAAATTATCTAAATATATTATGCATTACTACATTATTGGGTAAAGTAACTGTAATCATCTGTTGTCATGTGAATTGTCCTGATACATATTATATATTTAGTTAATTTATCTTTCTTATTTCCTTTGGAACGTTTTGTAATTCTACTACAAGATGAATAAGATATGTTCACAAAAATAGATTTCGGTTTTGATTTCAAAAAAATATTAAATATCAGAGATTTATAAACAACATTCTAAATTTATTCTTTTATTATTCATTA
Organism: Rhyacophila evoluta; assembly: GCA_022683975.1. Classification (NCBI taxonomy): domain Eukaryota; kingdom Metazoa; phylum Arthropoda; class Insecta; order Trichoptera; family Rhyacophilidae; genus Rhyacophila; species Rhyacophila evoluta. The sequence continues at coordinate 17,059 of JAGVSQ010004181.1, forward strand.
TATATTTAAGTATGCTTTTTATGAAAACATAATTAGCAAAAAATAAAGTGAATGTATTATTTCTGTATGTGGAAAATACATTTTTTTTTTGATATTTTAGATTAAAATTTATCGCTTTTTATACGCACTAAATTCTCCCCGGTATCGGAAAAGTTGGCATACGTGCTTAGCACCCGAGGAATATGGGTTCGATTCTCACATCTGCCGGGTTTTTAAATATGAACAAATAATCTGTCAAGAGTCAAGACATGTCTTCGCATTCCGGAGATCCATATACTCCACTTTTAGAGCGGATATAATCTCGCTGTGTAGATCAATATTTTCCACGTTTTTTTCTTGGATACACTAAATATTGAAATATTATAAATGAAACAGTTTGAGCCTCACACATAATGTAATAACATTAATAAATCAATTTTAAATGTAAAACTTATATCTATTTCTATTAGAGGTGCATTAAGCAATGTGTCATCTAGATTCTAAACAAACACTGCTGCAATTTTGTATCACTGACTTTAGAAAACACTCATCGTCGTTATTATGCATAATACATATTTTATGATAATGAACTGACATTTAAGGAAACTTAATATTCATATTCGTATTGAATATAACCTCACAACTATTTCAATACGATCTTTAACCCCACCATAATATGTTAATTAAATTAATGATATTTAAAATATAGCAACATATTGTGTAAGGTTTTAAATTTATTGTAATTATAAATATTTAAACACAATTTTAGTATATTTTTAGTTTTCAGTGGAAAGTATATCTAACATTATATTATTGAAATAAGTTTATAGTTTGCTGTCGCCTAACAAGTGACTTAGTGGACAAGCGGTCACTTATGTATAGCTTCGAAATGTGGCTGCACAATATTAGTATGATTTAATGTATATTTGAGTTTAATGTGTATAGTGATTGGCTAATAGCCAGATATCGGAATATAATAATATGATCATGCACATCCTCATAATGTGGATGTCCAACCTCCAATTTTATTGTGTAGAAGGAGATATGTGTAAACTAATAAAAATGTGTCATATTACCATCGCCAACAGTCTTCAATAAAATAAACAGGAATCCTGTAAATAAAACTGTTATGTTTTATTAAATTTAATTAATACAAGAAGTGACAACAGTACTTATATAATAGGATTCAATTTATTTAATATTATTATTAAACCATTTGAATGCCAACAAACGATATATCATTGTTCGTCATAACAGCGAAAAATGCCAACAAAACTCTAAAATTTAAATTTCACGCAAATTTGTAAAAAATACTAAAAAATATTTGTTGGTTAAAATAGCGGATTTGCTCCTAACATAGTATGGGTGAAATTTTACGCATATTATATTAGAATCATATATATATATTTTTCTCCCCAGTAGCGTAGTTGGCAGTATGCGCGCCTAGCGATCCGGGGAATGCGGGTTCGATTCCCCATCTGTGGGATTTTCGAAATCCGTCAATGCAGGACTGGATACCCATTGGGTTGAATAATTGCCTGACAAACAATTCTCGTGAAATATAACTGATAAGGGTGCGTCCAGGTTGAGTAATGAATAAGCAAACGAAGGCTTATTTTGTACTGTTTTAAGCCTTCGTTCGCTTGTTTTTGGCCCAGCCTGGACGCGGCCTAAGACGTCTTAAAAATGCGGAGATTTATATACTCCTCTTTTGGGGTAGAAATCTTAACACTGTGTAGATCCATATGCTCCATGTTGAGAGCGAACATGGTATTTATACAAATAAAAAAACACATATTTTTATAAAGGTAGTAAAATATAGACGTTAGAATTAAAGTTTAAAAAATATATATAGCTGTAGTTAAAGGGTTGTTGGTCACAATGTGACGTAAATTTATTTTGGTGTTCAGAAGTTAAAAAATGGTAAAAGTTTTCGGAAATTATGATTTGAAATGTACTTTACAATGAAGATGATTTGTAAATGACATTCGTTTTTAAAAAAGCTTTTACTTTTCTTAAAGTAATGATAGACATTTTCAATAATGAAGATATAAAAAGTGAGCACATACGCCTCTTACAAGAGTGTATTCTCGTATATCTAAAACATTTGCTTTTACATGCTGTATGCTATTAGCGTTATTATGTTTTCTATTTACCTTTCAAACAAAAATTATATATCGTAGACGACTTTTTATGCACGAATTGTGATTCTTTTATTTTCTATATTCCTGACATATACTTTTCAAATTCGTGATTCTTAATATGGAAGTGAAAGCGGTACATACTGAAGAAAAAAAAACACTGACCATCTATAATCGTTAGTATTTACCTGTTACAATTACAGTATAGTTGGTTTTACTGATTTTAAGTTTAGAAAATTAGCAATAAATATCTTTTTTTGACATGTCTATTAACCCCGTGATTTAAATCCTATGTTTATATATCTATATTTATTTAAATATCTCAGGTCTATTTTGATTATGTGATGATGATTTGTGATGTTATATTTAATGTCAGTAAACAAAAAAGTACATTTACCTAGTGTGTTCATTTTACAATACACATTTTTAATGATATGTTGTAAGCCATTTAATTGTAACAGTGACTGTATTACATTTTTACTGAATTGGCAAGGCTACTCCATTGGAAATGGCATAGTGTTCTATTGATATAATGTTATACGATGGCGAGATTCATAGTATGAAATGTAAAAGTACACTCAGCAGCTGGAAGAACTGTAACCGTGGGCGCGCACGCTTTGGTTACGGAGATTGCAGGGACGAATCCCATAGCTGCATAATGCCATGTTTACACGAGCTTGGTACTTGTCATCAAAAATTGTCACGCGCACTTGTCACCTGCACTTGTATCGACGTGTAAACAAGCATACAAG
>JAGVSQ010004182.1:0-17064 GCA_022683975.1 Rhyacophila evoluta
TCTCACATATGGTAGTTTACCAGTTTTAAATAATTTAGAATTTAAAATCAATTTCTATCAAACACCATCAGACGAAAATATTAATTATTTAAATGAATAGTTTTGAGATGATGGATATTTTGTGATTTCGTGATGTAATTTTATGTCTTTTTTGATAATTATCGTTTTGAAGTCTCATTATAAAATAATGGGACAATCAGATTTAAAGTCTGGTTACCAATATTATTACTGTTATATAGCCTGTTTCAAGTTTCTTTTAAATTTAGGATAGTATTTGATATTAGACAGAGATTCATAGTGGGAATTATAATATACCTTTTTAAAAAGTACGCTAAAATGTACAAGTATTTCAAATTGGTGTAAGTTTTAAAACGAGTTAGGCTTTACACATAGTTATATGATATTAAACTCAAATTTATTTTAATCAATTAAAATAATATCTTGCCTCGCTGAAACAATATATATATACTAATAAAAGCAACAAAAAAAAACAACAACGAAAGAATAATATATGAAAACTAAATATCTTTTCATTATTTTGTCGGATCGTTAAACGTACGCCAAGAAACATAATAAAACTTTATTTACTTAAGATATTTTTATTTAAATTGTGGCTGTTTTTGAAACTTAACAGCTCGTCATACTGTCAATTAACAACTTTGACTATTCGTTATACTAACTTTTATAAAGTTATTTTATTTCTTGTTAGGCAAAATATATTTACACTGTCTACACAGTTCCTGTCAGATTACTTTATTTTCTTTCTGCGTTTTGAACAAATATTTTTATATCTATCTTCTATTGAAAAATAAATTTACGACTTATATTAAAGGCTGTGATTTTTTACCCGTTATTTTTATTTTTTAAATTCATTTAAAATAACCTACAAACGACATTGATTATAAAAACATTATAAATTGTATATAAATATAATATTATTTTTACCATGTCCACTACCAAAGTGGAACATAGTGGGAATATAGCCAGGTAGAGAATATGGAAATGTTAAATCTTCACAGATGTTAATGGCCATGTATTGGAACAATAATACTAGCTACTCAATTATTTATTTTTTATAAACTTTGTTTGCTCCCATCTTGGAGCATATGGATATACACAGTGTGAAGATATCCACCCCGAAAGTATATGGATCTCAGCAATGTGAAGATGACTTGGCAGATTCTTTTTCAATAGAATTGTTTGTTAAGCAATTGCTCAATCCAATGGGCATCCAGTCCTGCATGTTTGGATTTTTTAAATTCGACAGATGGGGAATTTAATCTGCGATCCCCGGATTGCAAAGCGTGTACGCTACTCACAACCCTACCAGTGAGGTAATTTGTTGCCACATACAAAAAAGTGACTGAGCATAAAAAACCTCTAGTTAAATGTTTTAAAATCTACAATAAATACTCCACCTGCTGTACAGTGAACATACTTAAATAATAAATATACAAATCATCATTACATCGATTTAAACTCTGTATGTTGTTATGTACATTAACAAAATAGAGACCGACAGCTCTAAGTGTACTTCTTAATTCTGTTTTTAGACAAATCACTCGGAACGCATTTTAAAATTCCATTAATATACCACATATTTGCAATCTTTGTTAGGGGTTTTGTTTTATATACAAAACTTGTGTAGGTGTGTTCAAAACTTTGCAATGAAGAAACTTTTGCAATTATATATCAATTTTTTTTAACGGGTTTGAGTCACCTATATAGTCTTGCAAAATGGGGTTATAAAAATAAGTTATGTTTCAAGCACTCTTTAAAAATACTCGTAATGTTTACGAGTCAAAAGCACGACACCAGGAATTCCTCAGAGCTTTCTTTTTTCCACGTGGCGTGCGTTCTAGCAATTCAAACGTAAAAGCATACTACGTATTATGCGACACAAATAAGAAGGAAAAAAACTGAGAAAGTTTCATTCGATTTTCTTGTTTTCCTCATTAACATGGGACTCTAAACCGGCTATTGTGTTTTGTACAATGAACACTTTGGGTGATAAATATATGGAGAGAGTGTAAGCGAAAAACGAAGAAATATTCACTGCAACATATACGAGGAAGCTTTTTCTTTGCCGAGCTTTTATTTGCAAACACAGTAAGTAAGCGCAAAGCATTTACGTTGAACAGGTATACAATAGAACAAATTAATGTTTACTCGATGTAAAAATCGTACTTTTAACTACTGGTTACAGAATACGAATTTAATAAAGACGAATGATATGGCAAACTTAAGAACAATTTTTAATTCACGTCACAAAATACTTACCGTTACAACATTTGAAATTATCAACTTATATGCAATATTCTTGTATATAAATTATGTAGTTAAGGCAATGTATCATAAATTTAAAATTATTTAGAAAAATAATTGTACTGGAACTCATTTTTGGTTTAATTCATGATATTTTAAATACCAATATTTTTTTTTTCTTAAACCATGTTCGCTCCCAAACTGGAGCATATGGATCAACACAGTATAAAGATATCCACTCCGAGTGGAGTATATGGATCTCCGAAATGTGAAAACGTCTTGACAGATTATTTTTCACGAGAATTATTTGTCAAACAATTGCTCAACCCAATGGGAATCCAGTCCTGCACTGTTGAATTTTAAAAATCCAACACCAGATGGGGATTCGAACCCGTATTCCCTGGATTGCTAGTCACGCATGCTACCAACTGCGCTAACCGGGGAGACTCATTTTTGCCATGTTTTTAGGGAGACATTTTTGATTATATTTTTTAAAAAACAATTCTTTTTTTGCTACCACGACCGCTTCTAAAATAGATAAACTCCTGTAATACATTACTTGAAGCTCCGTAGTCTGTTTTTTTAATCTAAGAATTAGTTGTCAGCCAATTGCTAAGCTCATTGACAACCCACTGTGCATCTTTGAATTTCAATGGTTCGATAGCCATGGGGATCGAATCCCCAATTTCTGGTTTCAGATTTTGAAGTACCGAGTTGCAAAAAACAATCTGAACTTAAGACAATAAATGTAACATTTAAAGCTCGACATTAGTCAAATAAACTGAATTTCAGAGGTAAACTTTTATCTTTCATAACTCCAGAGTGCTTTTTGCAACTCGGACCTTTAATTAGTTTGATTAAAATTTTTGATCAATATGCTATTTTATTAACAGTTTTGTTTCATAGCCGGATGACAACGTTAAAAAACAAAGCTATATATGACATATTACCAATATTTCTTTATACCATATTCCATCCTTAAGTGGAGCATATGGATCTACACAGTGTGAATATATTCACTCCGAAAGGAGAGTATATGGATCTCCGCAACGTGAAAACGACTTGACTGATAACTATTTTTCACGAGAATTGTTAGTCAGACAAATACTCAACCCAATTAGCATTCAGTCCTACATTTTAAATCTGACATATGGGGAATCAAGCCCGCATTCTCCAGAATACTAGACGCAAACTCCACCAACTACTCTAACCGGAGAGACCTGCCAATAATGTCAATTTATATGAATGAAGATAATAAAGTATTTTATTTATTTCTATTTCAAACTTTAAGTGTTATATTATTTAAACTTTGCTGTATATTTAAGAGTGTTAAATGAATACGTACTTAAAATAATGATATATTATTTAAATTTACATTCTCTCGAGATGTTATACGTTTGAACTTTAAGATAAACTTCTTACCTGCATTATGATTTTCTTAAAAGTGCAACAAGGTCTGCATATCAGATTTCTCACGAACTTTAGTTTGTGGCTTTGCAAACTGCCATGAATAATCTTTGGTCGCCATTCGTTCTTTAGAAATCTGAGAGGTATATTATTTATGTTTCTAGAACTAGACTTGCCAGTCTAGAAAGTTCTCTTGTATATATACTTTGCCAAGGTGCTTACGAAATATCTGCAATGGTGCTTCTTATTGTATGCGCTTTCGTCAGGACTTTACTCGTTTCGGTTGTTATTTCTGTCTCGATAACTTTGCCTGTGCATCATAAAATGTGAAATTTAACAAGGAATAAAGTTATAGTCAGTTTTATTCGAATAAATTTCTGCATCTATAAACTTGAGTAAAATCGTTATGATTGAAGTTATTATGAGACGCTAACAACAAACCTTTTTATATGTTTTTCTAATTTAAAAATATGCCCTGAATTTAAAAACCCATTAATAAATAAGTATTTGTTAAATTATTACGGTTTCAAATAATATACATAATAATCATTATGATGCACAATTAAATTAACTTAAAATTCGTAAATCTTTTATTTAGTTTATTATTTATGATAAATTTTTCGCTTTTAACTATTTTGGACTGTTACTATATTCAAATTAAATTATGAAATTATATTATTTATTTGAAAATGAGATAATGCATCATCTTGGATATAATATAATTTTATCAATGTCAGCTTATTTTACGCACTAGTAATGATGAGAATACGGAATTATACTATACTTAAAAAATCCTTAATTCATAGAGTGAGAATGAGTTTAAATAAATGAATTCGTATTTTTTTGAAGAAGGATTAATTTTACTGATTAGAGTGCAACGTTATTTTCTTCTAAGTATTTCATTGTTTTAGGAAAATATTGTATGCAGTTTTATTTGTAAATGTCTTAACCCATACCCACTTTCATTATCAATCATAGCAATCAAATTATTTCTTTGTTGATTGCATTTTGTCGTCTTACTGGCAAAAGACGTTAAAATGAAAAAGTGAGTTTTGAAATAGTCGTGTCTTAATATCTGAGGCTCTCTGTTAAATAGATTTTACGACAATTTCTTAAAGTATTATCATTATACCTATAGTATAGTAAATTTAAGCTAAAAAGCCTGCAAAATATTAACTTATACATATTTTTCGTTTATTATATATTTAAAGTATATTTTTATACACATTTTTCACATTTGAATTGATATTTAGTGGCTAAAAATATTCTAAGTTAAGTTTGTAAAAATTAAGTACCTACCAATCCAGAACTCTGTCAATTTTTTTACGGAATAGATGTGATTTTCGATCATTGCGAGCTTATCATTAATCGTCATATTTATACTTTTCATAATAAAGTATTTTAAATAATTATATACCACATAAACTTCAAAGTATGAAAAAAGTATTTTATGAAGCTTCAAAGTCTAAATGCGTTAAGTTCTCAATTAGCAAATTACATAATTTTTAAATAAATTAATTTCTAACGACTAAATTTTGTGAGAAAAAAAGTGTGCCGAATATTTCTTAATATAATGACGCGAAATGATCGTTGTTAACTTTTCCCACGATTATCACAAATGAAGGTTGTATACAATTCAAATAGTTAAAATACATTGATATTGTTTGAAATACGGATATAATATTATATATAACAGATAATCCTCCGTCACAATCATGGCTGTATTTAAAAGCTCCATTGTTATGTACGCCACGTTTCGATGTAAATATTATTTATTTTTGAATCAAATAATGGTATGATAGGAATCCAAAAGAATAAACAAATAAGGACGTGACGCGCCTGCGCTCATCCAGTCTGATAGGCAATATTAATCCGATAATCTGTTAAGCTGCCAAGCCTACCCGATTAGTAGATTTTGTGAAAACATTTTGTTCAGCGGGTGATACGGGCTTATGAAACAGAAAACGAGCTAAGTAATTTTATTTAATAAAACGAGGCAATTGGAGAAAGGACAGGAGCAATTTTGTATGGACGGGATTCAAAGTTATTTATAACAACGATCTATTATATAATAAAATGCATCTTATAACTCAATTACAGTCGTGCAAATCCATTTATATTTAATATTTGTCATTTATGGCTGAACTGATCACTCAAATATTGTTATGTTTTTTTTCCTTATTCATTTACCGTAAATAAATCTAGTATTTTAGATGTTAAATATATCAAATGGAGAAAGGAATGAGGACTTAAGCCTCATTTTTTCAAAATAGCTTTTATTCAATAATCTGAATGGTTTCACAGATAACACGTTCTATTAACAGGATGTAAGCTGATCTGCTGAATTAATGTCTAAATTTTAGATTTTAAGTTTAAGTACTTTTTCTGAGAGACGTTTTAGGAAGGTTTTGAAGGTTGTTTATGTAAGCTCATATTAATATTTGTCATTTTTATTTCTATTGAACATATTTTTTTCACACTCGATATTATAAGAGTTGAAACAAACATATATTTTGCTAACATATATAGGATATATTTGTTTCAATCTACTTAAAATGAAAAGTATATGAAAATATTAAAGAGATACCCCACCATATCAATGTTTTAAGCAAATAGTTGAAAACGTAATAATGATTTTAAGAAATATAGAAGACAGTTTGAATACATTATAACCAGAATGAATTAAAATCTGCTGTCTAAACTATTTTTTTTGTCACCATATCACGTGCATGGTAAGAGTTTATCAAATGGATCACGCTAATTAAGATTTATTTATATTATCTATGGAAATCAATTTTTCAGCAAATAGGAAAGTTTGTGATAATTGATTCATATTTTAAAATATTAAGCCAGCTATACTCGTATACTAAATTATACTAACTTTATGATATCTAATTATAGTGTTAATGTAATTATTTTTCAATGTAAGTGTTTATTTACTACGTAAACTTACTGAACGTAAACAGATGAGTGTCCAATCAAAATGAACATTATTTATTTAATTAATTTTTATTTTATTTTTTTAAAACTAATTTAAGTCATACCCTACATTGTTTGCAATTTCTTATAAGAAATAATGATTTATAAGAAAATTAAAACAGTGATTCTGGTACTATTTAAGTAGATATTTATGGTAGATATTTATGTAAATATTAAAATGTTATTTTTGTCAAATATCTATTATAATACAGTTTTAAAAAACGTTATAAAATGAGATAAATAATGCAATACATAATTAATTGACTACTAAAATCACTATGAAGGTTCAGAATTTTTATAGAGATTCGTTTTAATAATATTATTTAGTGTTAACTATATCAATAAAAAGTTTCATAAAAAGCAATTGTCATCAATCTTCTGTTCGTGTATTATTGCATGATATTTCAAAGATCGTTTAAATTGATTCAATTGGTGATAAATAAATCCTTAATATCCCTCAAGCACTATTAAAGCAGAACTTTTTTATTTATGAATTGGGAAACGAGCTTTTTACACCATTAACCAATCCACAGAAAAAGAAAAAGCACCAATTAAAAGGCAGATAGATCCTTGTAAATTTATTAGGCAAAAAGAAAAATATCTGCTTGAAAACAGGACGGAGGGAAAAATAGGCCCTTGCCGGCAGTAGTTATAATAAATAAGGTGGTTCGAAGCCTTCGGTAGGCGGGGAAATCGGGGTAATATGGTCTCTGGGAAATGCTGAAAGAATAGTAGAATGTAGTGGCGCTGCAAATTTAAGTAATGCAATTAATTTTATCTTTAAAAACCAAATATTTTTTTTACTGTATTTACAATTTTTCACAAATATAAAATTTTATTTCATACATTTATATATTATAACACAGATATTTTAAATCGTTCGACAATAGCATTTGTAATATTCACTTTCTGGAATTTCATTTTGGTTCTAGAAATGGGTCAGCAGTTAGAAATTTTATCTTTTATATCATCACCGATGTTCAACAAAGGATTTTAAAGATTAAATACACCCAAATATTAAAATAAATTTCCAATAGCGGGATAAATAAAAATAATTTGAATAAATTTTAATAAATCGGTGGAGCCAGATTATAATTAGTAATATGTGCAATTTTAATTGTATCGAGGGGTAAATTTCTTATACCACTATGCCTAAATTTAAATGAGACCTTTTGGAGTATGATCGTTTTGTATAAAATAACTATATTGCATGTAAAACACACTAACAAAACAAACTTATTCCGTGAGCGTCACTTCCCATTACAATTTATTCCAAATCGACCGAGAGAAAAAATTCATTTAACAATGGCATCTTGTTAGTACGGTACGAAATTTCTCGCACAGTTTAAGCTAATATAACAGTGTCACAAGCTAATTATTATAATTTTTAGCTGCAATAAAAAACTCGCATGACCTAGAACAGTTCTGGGTGCGATTATTTACATTTTTTTCTGCAATATTAAAAATGACGTAATATGGCAGTTTTTATACTGGTTTTTTTTTCAAACGTTATTTATTCCAAATGTGTCACTTACAAAAGTATTCCAAATGAAAAATGAGAAAATACTTACCCTTAATAACATTTTCATAGTTTTTAGTATTTGAATATCTATTTCAGAGTGTAAATTATAGTTTACCACAGAGATAACAAAACATATGCAATATTTAGAGCGTAACCAGTTTTTTCTCGTTGGCCAAAAATTTGTTGAAGTGGATTAAGTTAACATTGAAAATGGCCCCTAGATATTTTTATTTTTAGAGTTTAGGTTGTGTGTTAAGTGTAAAAACTCGATATAAATTTATCGTTGTATGTTTTTTTATATTTAATTCAATAACTAGGAAAGAATTAGAAAATAAAATGGTGCTTAAGTTTTAATACCAGATGTCGAATAAAAAATAATATCATATGATGACTTGCGTTGTTTTTTCGTGCCGCTAAGTAGGAATCTATGTTTTTAGCCGAATCGAGCTGCGAGAGAAGTATGGGCGGGTGGATGTGGGCGGCAGTTTGGGCGGCCAGCAGACCGCAGCGGAGAGTTGAACTGTCGGCGGGTTCCGTTATTTATCGGCGGATAACGTGTCTGAAATATTGAAGTGGAGCGGCACCTCATTAAACAACTGGCCACCTTACCCCAGTCACCGCCAGTCCAGTTTACCCCAAAGAAAAGTGCGGTCATCAGCGGTCCGTAGGCTATTAAGTGACATCGTCGATTGTCGAAAAATATTGCTCATAGAGACTAGTCTATTACACGCATAAAAGTTTATGGGCACTTTAAATTCTTCAATATAAACGAGACTACAGACAAGGGCTATATTTTCAAAGTGACTGAAGTCATTTCACTGGTCCAAAATTTAAACAAGTTTTTTTTATAAAATAACCACAAAGCATTTTTTTATAAACCCTGTTTGCTCCTAAATTAGAGCATATGGATTACACAGTGTAAAGATATCCAATTCGAAAGTGGAGCATGTGGATTTTTGCAATATGAAGACGGCTTGACAAATTATTTTTCACAAGATTTTTCGTCTTATTACTCAACCCAATAGGCATATAGTCCTGGAGTTTTGGATTTTTAAAATCCGACATATAGGGAGTTGAACCCGCATTCCCCGAATTGCTAGAAACTCGTGCTACCAATTGCGCTACCGGGGAGGCAAAACATTTAAGCCAATAAAAAAATTATATACATAGAAAAACATGCAATTTTAAGTCATCGTTATAGGATTGGTATGTTGAATACACCAAATGTCAAATGGTTAGGAGATGAATATTAAGCTTCATTTAAGTACATAAAGATTTATGAGCTATTTTCCAAGTCATATCATTGCTGTTTTATGGAAGAATAAAATTATATGTATAACATTGTATAAATATCTTATTAATACGTTACGTTAGATTTTTCAAAACACGCATCGTGGATATTCCATATACCAATCCTATAACGACAACATGGTTTTTTTATACATCGTCACCAACTTTTCAGGAGCATTTATGTTGATTTTTTGTAGTATCTTTTTTTTGCAATATCTTGTACCATTGGCATATTTTTTAATTGACGCATAATTTTTAGATGTTTTATAAAGATTTATTTTTATACAAAAATTTAAAATTGAAAAAAAGTGTACTTTACAAAGTGATATAAACCAATACATCATATCGACGATGTAATTTTTTTTTTCGAAATATGTTGGCTTAGATTTTTGCAAAGTAAAACAAGATCACTTTAAACATACAATCCTTAAATAATCTTAAATATTTGTCTCTTATGAAAAAGTCTCAAGCTAAAAATACCCCATATACCACACAAAACAAAAAGATATTTATAATTATTTTACTAACAATTAACAAAAAAAGGATTTACATCTTATAAATCACAATCGGAAATTAGATGAAGTTATAATAATGTGACATAAGAATCTTTTAGTTCTTTAATACTGAAATTTGGTTTTTGATATATTTACTAAAGAGTTCTTACCATTTCTTGTATTCTTTTGTTGTGTGGCATTTATCTATTCGTGAAAGTTATTTTGAGTATCAGTAAATGAATTTTTATTCAGTTTATATCTATAAAAGTTTTCTACAAAAAATCTATTGCGTAAAAAAATAGTTTTCGTCTTATAAAAACAAAATTGAAAGCATCTGGCCAATAGCTTACGGCGGTTGGCAATAGAATCAGTTTTAAATAGAGTAGCATGCCTAAGAGACATTACAGATATGGCCGATTACGAATTCACACCATTATTTCATTCATACACTGGGGGAAAATTGTAAGGAATTACATTTAGGATTACGCAACATCCTAAAAGATAAGTTGATACGTTATTAATTCCCAAACTGAAATAATTACAGTTCTTAATTATTAGGACTCGAAAGCTTATTACAAAAAATAGCATATTTTATACATTATAGAAATTTCAAATTATCGATATATTATATTTAAACGTTAACATAGTTAATGGCTTTAATTCAGTTTTTTGTGGTTGAATGAGAGATTAGCTTACGTGATTTAGAGCGGAAGGTTACAGTTTTGAATGACACAGCTATATATTTTTTTAATAAATTCTAGTACTCTCTTGAACCAAAGATTAAGAACTGATTTTCATGAAAAAAGTGACAAACTATAACATGACGATGCAGGGATCAATTTTTGGAGAAATCAAATTCACGCTGTGGTTTTACTTTCGCAGTAGACATGGTTTAATCCAAATTGATAAATAAATAACTTTAAATATTAAGCAGCTTTATTTTAGTATATTTTTTTCACCATGTTTGCTTCCAACATATGGTGAACTGAACACAGTGTGAAGACACCCACTCTAAAAAAGGAGTATATGGATCTCGGCAATGTGAAGATTGTCTTGACAGATTATTTTTCACGAGAATTGTTTGTCGCAAACTCGCATTCCCTGGATTGCTGGGCGCGCACGCTACCGACCAGGCTACCGGGAAGACTTCATTAATAAATATTAATAAGTTAGAAAGTATAATTTGGTTACTTATTAAGAATTCTAAACTCTTTGATACCAGACATTACGGCATCAAATTCTACAGTTACACAGTAATAATAAAAACCAACAATATTTTCCGGCTAAGAAAATCTAATATATCCCATATTTTTTATACATGTCATTCAACTTTTGTTTTTTTTAATACTTAAACGCACCATTTTAATAGTCCAAAAGTATTTGTGATCTAAATTATTTTCTACTTATTTACGTTTATAAGTTCAAAACACACTATGTTTTTTAATTACAAATTCTAGATTTAGATCAATTAGCTGCATTTTTATCTGAACATTTAAACAAAGAGTTTATTTAATGACTTTTGACCAGCCATCGTTAAAATTACTTAAGCATCTTCTTTATAAGCCTGTAATTACTTCTACCTTTACTTACATTCAAATTTACCGTCATAGAATAGATAAAAAGCTCCCTTTTTTAAATTATATACACACACACATTGTATATACACGTTTAAATATAAATGATATACTATCGATTGCTATTTAAATAAAAAACCTTCAAAAATTAACTTTAAAATAGATAATATTTGCATACATTTAAGTTTTTTTGTGATTTAAACGTAGTATTGAAGTACACCATTTAAAACCGTCTAAACTTTTTTGCCTTCCAAAACATTGTATGGCTCATTTTTGTAGAAGTATTACTCAATCTGATATTGTTTCAACTCGTTTTATTGACTGTGGCGTGGATTAATTTCCTAGTTGGAATGGAAATCTTTTATATGTAAGCTATACTAAATTTTAGTATGAATAAATTTAAGTAAAAACTTAAATTATTTATTATATTTTCTAAATATATTATCAAAAACCATCATATATTTTTAATTAACATTAATAACTTTACTTTGTCTTTACTTGGTTTTACTTTGAATTACTTGTATACGTGTGCTAGCATGTTTTTAATATTTAATTAATTTCAATAAATAGTTTACATTACATAAAATAGTTTTAAAATTTTATGAAAACAGTTTATACTATATGTTTAATAGAAAGGAAAATGACAAAATATTGATATTTACGTACATAAACAACCTTCAAAATCTTTCTAAAATACCTCTCACAAATTTTCAAAACTACATAGTCAAATGGTAATGTTATTTGTTTTTTTTTTATCCGCTTTAAATGTTTTTTAATTCATATATAGCGAAAGCCAAATATTAAAAAATAAAGTCATGTATAATATTATCAATCAGATATTTTTATGACAATCAGTCGCTACCAAGCCACATCATATAAAATTGCTTCAAAATTATCCACTTATTATAATTAAAATTTGACTATTGTTATCAATTCTGATAAATATACATGCCAATATACTTCAAAGAGCTTTAAAAAGCACAAATAATAATATACGACAATTTTTACATTTAATAATATTTTAGAAAAAACTGTTTAAATAGTAATGATACAATACAAGCAGGTTTTTTAATCATGTTATAAATTGTGTTTTCTGTAATGTTATGAGCTGGTTTCGCTAAATTTTTTATCAACAAAAATAAATTATATCAGCTCTTAAAGGAATCAAAATTAGTGGCTTCTAATATACTCATGTATTTGTGTTAACATTTTGTTACTAATGATAAAGTATACAACGTTTTATTAAATAATTCGTCCATAGCAATGGTGCTTTTTTTTCAATTTCCATGAAATAAAGCTGTTTCACTGAATATTGAATATAAATCTATTATTATTTCATGACATGTAATGGAAACATTACAAAATAATAAAAAAAAGCATATATTAATATAATGTAATCATTACTGTGAAAGAGCTTTTTCTACATTTACAGCATTAAATAATGTTGGAAAATTACAGTGTAGACAACCGCATTACTGAACAAAGGAAAAATGTTTACCGCACCAATATTAAAGCTTCCAATTATTTTTTCAGGATTCAGGTCAACGCTGAAATTCAATAAAATGCTAATAGTCGAAATAAAAATCATTCGGCACTTTCATTTCTATTTTTTCCGAAATATTAAATTGTTTTTTTTTGTATAATATTACTTTTAATATATTCATGAAAAAAATAATTAGCAGTCCAGAATATAATTTACATAACGCACAAAAACCTAAACGTTAATTGATACTCTTTGTTACTTTTATTAGGAAAATTTATCCTGTTATTTGTATTAAAATATAATTTGACATTTAAAAAAATAGCAAACGAAGTAATGGACTTAGAACACGCTTTGACTTATTACAGTAATGTTTTCTGTTAGTTATTTGAGTGACAGTAATAGGTGATTTAGTTTAATAACAATTCATAAATACTCTGAGCTTTTACATTCTTACTTGTAGATATAAATCAATTAGTTTTTCAGTGGAAAGGTAAATTTGTAAAAAGTGAAACGGAAGTATAATATTTGGCTTTATAAAGCTACGTAAAAAACTGTAAAGAGAATTAGAAAACTTTCATCGAGTGAAAACAAAACATCACACATGTACGTATAATAAATCATATAAATTTAAATATTTGTGTTATTAAATTTTAAATATAAATGTTATATGGCAAAATTTGTCAATGTAAAAATATCCTAGAATAAAATTTACTATTCTTAAGTAAAGTGATGCGTCTAATTTCGTATTTATATTCATTTAATAGAGATAGATCTTTCTACTGTAAAACATAATGGCTAAATAGTGTTAATAATAGTGCATTCTTATATCTTTTTCTCATTTTTAAATAACTCTACCACTAGAAATCGATCAATTTCTGCATAAAAATCTGTTTAAATTGATACATTTTTATCAGTTGAAAAACTGAAAAAAAAAGTTTGATTTCTACCAAAAGGCTTAAAAAAATCCACCAAAACTTGTCTTCCCATTGTGAAGATATATATTTAATATACTCCACTTTTAGAGTAGAAATTTTCACACCATTCAAATTCATATGTTTTACTTTAAGAATGGTTGTGTTGAAAAAACGCAATAGTAAAAAATAAAATAGATAGTATTTAACCAAAGTTGATTAAAAAGTCAAGTTTTACAGATAAACGTCAGTAATTTTACCGTTTAAAAACGATGGCAATAAAGTTTAGCTGCTATTTACCTTAATATAATAATATAACATCTCTATTTCAAAAGCTTTAAAATTATTAATAGCCTTGAGATATAAAAATGCTTTTAAAATGCAATTAATATCAGGGTAAAATAACATTAAATGTATTGACGTCGCGAAAGTCACTAAGCAATAACATAAATATATCACTGTAGACACTCAGATGCCAAGGGATGAATTTATGAGTTCCAATTAAACAGAAAATAAATTAATACGATAGATGGCTTCCATATAACAACCGCCTTCCAATTTTAATTAAAAGTCACACTAACGATTCTCAATTCGAGAGTCATATAACACGTACGGGCTTAAGTTCTAGCTAAATACTTACACATGTTCTTTTAGACAATACATTTATACTCAGACCTTGTATAACACGGTTTCATTCTGGTTTCGTCTAAATCCGTGTAACATGAGTTTTTAAATTCATACAAAATTAGGATATGCGGTCAAAAAAAATACCAACGTTCAATTATATCCTTTACTGTTTCCAATAAACAATACAATTATATGGTTGCATACCTATTTACAATAAAACACTAAAAAAATATAAATATTATGAATATCACTTACATTCTTATTTATAAAAAGCTTTTTTAAGATGAATTGTAAGTTTTCGCTATCGAAAGACTCTTGAGAATTTTTGAATTAAACCTTTTAAAGCCGTCCAATAGGCGATTGTCTAGTTTTAGCATGTAAATATTAATGTATTTCACTATCTTGTATTGCAGTTTTAAAAAATATTTTACATACCGGAAAACTATAGTTCGAGTGGTTTTATTTATTTATTTATAATTATTATTTTAAAACTTAATAAATTCGTCATCAGTTTCTCGCTAAAAATACTTTTCAATTCTATAAAAACTTTTGAACTTAAATTATGTACATTCGACTAAAATAATTTATATTTTGAAAGCCTTTGTACATAAAAGTTTGAGCAGCAGTGATATAGTCCAATACATTAAATATCATGTAACAAAGTACTTTAATAAATTAACGATGTATCATTCTTCATACTGATGTGATGCGATTAAATTAAATATAATTTTTAATTTAATTTTGAAGTATTTTTCTCTTCACCACATTACGAGTAATTATTTGTACAGTTGACATTCATATTTATTTCAAAATTAATACTGAGATATTTATATTAATATAAATCTAAAATTATATAAAATAAAAATATAACACGAATTTAAAATGCATATATCTAATTTTCTTATTATATGGTAAATTTATTTTAAATACTTTTATTACTTAAGTAATAGAATTTGTAAAATTGTTTATTAAGAAAATTCCAATATTTCTTTAAATGCGTTGTGCTGCTCAAATTATATTCGTACACCTCACTACGGCAGAGGAACATTGAGGTAACATCCTCTCTAAGTTTAGAGCATGAGCGATGAAATGTTAAGGGGCTCACCAACTACTTTTACTCAGTTGGAAATGTTTGAAGTACCGACATACGTGCTAGAAGTTGACTCAAGTCATTAATATTTCAGAAAATTTTCACTAAACTTCTCCGAAAAGTGTCGTTATTTAGAAATATTTAATTACATACTAACTTCTTGAGCATGTTATTTTTAATTATTTAAGCTTATTGAAAACCATTTTCATCTTTTTATTATTATTTTTATAAAACCTAAAATATAAAATTCGACTGGGGAAAAAAAGGACGTAATCCACAACAAATGTTACAGACGACACAAAAAACGTTTAGTTAATGATTTCGAGCCAAAGCCAAAATACTACATTGGTACAAAATACTTTGAAGTGCATGAAAACTAAAACTGTTGTTTTATTTATTAATCGATACGATAATTATTTAATAATTTATTTAAAAAAAAAACAAAAAATAGTCTTTACATTGTGGAGATCGATATACTTCACTTTCGAGGCAAATATCTTCATGATGTGTAGATAAATATGCTCCACGTTGGGAGCGACCGTGATAAAAGAAAAAGAAAAAGAATAAATTATAAACATTAAATTTACTTGAATTTACTGCAATGTTTTTTTATTTCATATTCGCTCCTAACGTGGAGAATATGGATCTACACGGCTTGCAGATATTCACTACGAAATACGAGTATATGGATCTCCGCAATGTGATAGATTATTTTTTCACGATGATTGTTTGTCAGACACTTACTCAACTCAATGAGCGTCCATTTTTGCGTTTTCGGATTTTTAAAATCCGACAAATCAAGTGTGTAATCCGCATTTCCCTGATTGCTAAGCGTACACGCTACCAACTACGCTGCCGAGAAGACAGGGATTGTATACCCATTTTTAAAATATCGGGATCTACGTAGGGTATTTACGATTTAGAGCACTGAAAGAAGGGAAAGGTTTTGCTGTGAGGAATATTGTGCGAAAACTATTGTGCTAGGGAAAACAAGCAAATAATAAATCCATTTTTTCAAACCCCGCCTGCGCTTGTGCCATTGCCCCAGACCATGCGTTTGACATGTCATTATCGCGCTCTCTATTGCCTGAAGATCCAAAACTTCATCTTGGTAATGGTTTCTTAAAAAAAACACTAAACACAACAAATGAATAATATTTATAACGTAACTACCAGAACATAGTATGATTTTTTCCCTCTATTAATCTATCGAAGAGGAATCTTTATTCTTAAAATAAAGCCTGAAAATTCTTATTCCAAATTCAAATAGAAAACTTTTAATTATTAGTGATTACAACTTGTTGATAAAATGAAGTACGTTTATGAGCTTAATTTTAAGCTTTCATAAAATTTCAAAGTTTGCTGAAATTTTTCCATCAAAATATCAAGAGACTATGAGTAATACAATAAAAATTCTTCGTA
>JAGVSQ010004183.1:2137-19925 GCA_022683975.1 Rhyacophila evoluta
GATTGATTCGTTTTGTCAGTAGTTATTTCGGCATTAATACCGTTATTAAGAAAATGATATAATGACATAATTTGGTTTCTTACGAATAAAGCTGCCAGGTATTACGTGAACTTGGTAGGGCGGAGATTATTTCTGTTCTCATCTCCGGATCATTTGATTTTTCAAATCTTTCAAATAAGAAATCAAATTCTTTTTTGCTACCCAACCGTATAACTGTAGAATATATAGTGCTCCTACTGTTAAAGGGAATCCTGAAAAAGAATTTATTAAAATATGATATGTTACATTATCTCTTCTCAAAAATATTTTAATGAAAAATTCACTTTCAAATTTTGCAGTTTTATTTCAAAAAATCAACAAAACTTTTCACCGTAGGTTCATTTTCACCATAGGTTCATTCACCATTTTCATGGTGAGTTGAAGAACAATGTTTTTTTTTCCAATTTCACTATTAACCTTTTTTGACTTTATTTAAGCAGACATTTAGTCCAATACGGCGGATAACTATTTTAGTTTGAAGTTATGATTCCTCTTTAATTGAAAATAGTTATTAATAGTTGAAAAATATTTACGGATTTTCTTTATCAGGATTGGCCTTGCTGGTCCAATTTCTGAAGTGACTCCATGCCCAATCCACACATTCCTGCTCTTCAATTTGACATGCCCAATATATGAGCTGATCTCTCAGAATTGAATCCTGAGAAGTGTCATTGTCTGCAGCATTATATCCGAACACTTTCAGTGTGGGAGTTATTAACCGAGAAATATATTCCTACAAGTACAAAACACTCGACTTTAAAAATTTTGAATCACTCAACATCTATTCACTCTCTTTACATATATTAAACATTATTTACTGATAAATTATTCTGTTAAATATTTGTACATTTAGACCAACTCCATACTTCTATAATGTGGAATAATGTTAACAAATATTTTGTCAGAACTGGTGGTTTGCTTAATTTTTTGTGTCTATTCTTAGGACTCAGATATTCAAATATAAATATGATATGACCCACAAGACAAAAATGTCATTTTAACGTTATTCTATATTGGATAAGTCACGATCATGAATGTAAAATTTTAAATCATCATTCATTAAAAATTAATATTAAATTGTACCTGGAATAATCCAAACTTTTCACTCCGTTGCATAGCATAGTTCAAAAACTCCAAATTATCAAGAGCAGCATACCAGGGTAGCATTTCCTCTTCTGCGCCGATCATATATTTAGTTAGATCAAGTGGTACCGAATAATTAAGTTGACCAGCCCGGGCAAGGCTGAAAGCATCATCAAGTAATTGTGCCCGAGTCACAAGTGGGAAATCATTGGGTGCATCATATAATCCGTGTTTGATCCTCACCCAGTTTTCCGTGTCATAATTTACTCGATAATGACCTGAAAAAATAATGTTACTCGATAAGACTCACTTTTTTACCTCAAATAGTGTAATAAAAATAACTTCAATATGTGGTGCACCTTACGGTCCAACTGTAAATTATACACGTTAAAACAGGAATTCCTATGATAAATGGCATAGTGATTACTTAATTTTTAAAGAGTTATAACAAATAGATCAGGAGCAAACATTTTGGCTGCGGGTCACATTAAATGTTTTTTAATTTCAAAGGACTATTTTATAAATTTTTAAAGTAATCTTTTGAACCCAAAACTTGTATTTATTGTGCAAAAAGTATTTTTGAAGATCAAAATTTTAATACATGTAATATTTGACAAACCAACTAATAAACAAAGAAAAAAACTGTGCAGATGTGACCGAAACATTTCGTTTCAGATTTATAGTTCCATTTTTAAAGACGAAAGACATGTTTGTCAGATTGGGCAAGAAAATATTGTATGATTTAACCAGTACCTATCTAGAATGAAGGCCATAAAATTTATAAACGTTTTCTGAATAGTCAAATAAATTTAATGCTTTCTTGTTACTGCTATTTTATGACATTAGTAACATTTTAGCAGGACGCAATCATAACTGATATCACTTGATAATATAGTTCGAGAAACCTGGGAAATAGTTAATTCTTCTTATTTATCAAATACTTCATACCAATTCCCATTACGTTGAAGTATGCCCAAGTATTATTGGCATTGTCTGGTAGCATCATTATTATTCTTTGCTGTTTCTCAAGCCAACCTATCGGGAATGTATTCCACAAGTCGTGACTAGTGTTTCCAAGAGCATAGTTTATTGGCACATACCAAAGTTCTTCTGATGCAACATTAGCTGGTTGTGACTGGTAAAAGCGGTTCTGCAATATTAACAATCAATTGATTAGCTCAGAATATTTATTATCATATTGTGGATAAAATATTTTGGTGTATATATTACAAGGGTTGGTTTTCAGCCAATTGCTAAAGCCGTTAAGCACTCATGCCAGGTATTAAAATGTTATTTTTATTCTGCAGCTTAGATATTCAAACCTAGTAGCACTAAGGAATTCAAAAATGTCCACATTTATCCACTCAGCTGTTGAGATTACAATAAAAGTAACTTGCTATCAACTTACCTGGGTCAAAGTTGCTGTTCCATTTTCATAATTCCTTGTGACATTAATGACGGGATATCCAGCTTGAAGGGTCCAAGAATCCATAAAAGCCTTCACAGTGATATGATGTGGCAACATAGATGCATTGTTAGCTGCTGTTGTGAATGCTTGCCACAAATCGTCTTGGTTAGCATTACTGAATTGCCTAAAATAATAAATTTGGTTTCCAATTCGTTATTGAATTTAAATATAAAATAGCCAAGTTGATTGTATTAGTTGTTTAGTAATTTATTTCTATGCGATTCAAAATAACCATCTTAATACTTTTTATGGACTATAATGTCTAATCAAAAATACTTATGAAATAAGTAAACAATCATGTTTCTTCAGACATTAATTTTGTTGCTATACTTTTTAATTGAATATTTTATAATTAATTAAACTAATTTTTACATTATTTTGACAATAAATTTTAATTTAAGTACAAACAATTTTTTTGTCCTTTGTCGAATATTATTCTCTTTTGGTTAATATTCAAGATAAATTTAGCAATAATAGTCCAAGATAAGCACTTACCATTTTGTCATGTAGTTCACAAGTCCAGCATGAAATACTTCTTTGGTCAAAATATGATTCAACATTCTCAATAAACTTGCAGCTGTTGAATAAAAACCAATTTATTAGAAATGTCAATACATAAGTGGGGAGAGTAATATGTACAAGTACACACATGATTATAAAAATTCACTGCAATACAAGCGTTAAACAATATTCTCATTATTATGTTTTTACTGGTCTAGATGGACTGAGACCATTTAAAAAAGGATATATTAGCATTCAATTAAAAGAAGTGTTCTAAGAGCCATGTATTATAAAATGATGGTTGAAAACAATGATAGTATTTGAGTTATTCATTGTAAAGTAATTCTTCACCATTTATATTTAAAAGTGGGATGACTTAGTTGGGTAAATCTATAATTTATTATTAAAGCTGTTATTCAAATGTTCCCATTAAGCGGAATAAAAAAAAAGACAAATGGACCACACTGTATTGTGACCACATAACAATGCATCTTATATGATTCTCACGCAATTTTCATTATTGCATCACTACAAAAAGAAAAATGTAGATGTTTTGTAGGGTGATAAATGTGATAAATGTACAATCCGCTTGAACTATTTTTATGATTATGCCGATAATGAATTGAAAACCTACCTTTCATATATGAGATTTCATCAAATATTTGGCTTATCTGAGTTTCATCATTGACTAGAGTAGAAACAGGTCTCGTTGATTGTATGCTATCGAGTGACATAACCCCCATTCTATCCAATGAGAATTGATCTAACATTTCCCATGAAGGTTCAATCTAAAAATTAAATTTTATTTGAAATTTTTGTCATAATGTTTCACTTTATAAAATTACTTACAGAATTTAAAGTAAATTATGCTGCAATATGTATCACCAGTAGGGAATAATTACCGAATTTACACCAATATACTCCAAATATGATGCAAATCCTTCATTAAGCCAAAGATCTGTCCACCATTGCATTGTTACAAGGTTACCGAACCACTGATGCGCCAATTCATGAGCTATCACCATAGCAACACCCTTTTTCGCTCGTACAGAATTTGATTCTGGATCAATTAAGAGACTCGTCTCTCTAAAATGTAAAAAAGTTTTGAAATTAGGTTATTACTGCTTAACACGACAATAACTACAGCATCAAATAACTCAAAATATCAAAAAAGTATATTGGACAAATATAATACAAATCAAGATAAATTCCAAATCAATAATAGTAACTTTCCACTTTGACATGTTTATAGTGCAAATCAGTTTAAAATAGCCATAATTTTTCCAATTCCAATAAAATAATAATACTTTATAACAAACATCCGATTTACTGAATTTGTATTTTAAATACCTAAATGTAAGTAAGCCCCAATTTTCCATAGCACCAACCGAGAAATCTGGAATCCCTACTAGATCTATTTTAGGAAGAGCATATTGTACTCCAAAATATGTTTCATAGAAGTTCAATATCTTTGGCCCAATCTCAGCAGCATACTGCGCTTGTTTAGACAGCTCCCGTCTGGTCCAGATTTTAAATGGGACTTCATCGGACTCATTAGAAGCTGGCTTAGCATTGATGGATACCAGATCTGAAATAGTGTATGCCACCAGGTATGATGACATCGGCAGTGATCTCTCAAAATGACTCCATATTAGATCTTCACCTGGACTGCAATCAAAATGAAACATAAAAAAGTGATTATTTAACAATTTTATAGTTTCACAACATTTGGTATTCTAATATTGACACAGAGCTCAACTGAACCATAGTGGCTTATATCAGTGCTCCGTAACTTTTTTTCATTCTAAGCCACTTGACGTTTTTTCCAAAATTTCATGGCACTCCACAATTTTAAAAGTAAGAAATGCCACTGCTATGGCGACATTTAAAATGTTTTTCTGATATTGGAGAAATGTGGCCACAGCACACCCAACATCTTCTCACGGCACAACAGTTGCGAAGCACTGGCTTACATTAAGAATATATTGAACAAATGGCTTTAATACATTTTTCAAATCACTGGTCATTTTTATGGTTGATTCTTGGTGAGAAGACATTTTTATTATTTAATTAAAAATGAACAAAAGCAATATCATAACCCATCCATATACATCAGGACCCATTT
Source organism: Rhyacophila evoluta (assembly GCA_022683975.1). Lineage (NCBI taxonomy): Eukaryota > Metazoa > Arthropoda > Insecta > Trichoptera > Rhyacophilidae > Rhyacophila > Rhyacophila evoluta. The sequence continues at coordinate 7,354 of JAGVSQ010004183.1, forward strand.
TTTCGAATATAATGAAAATATATGTTTTAATAAATAAGTTGTAATAGTTTCTATTAAAAAAATTGCAAACAAATTAAATTAATCACACTCCTATATATCAAGATGAATGCTTTGTTATAATATATTCATACATTGGTTCTTCTGCAATAAGTGGCATATTTGACAAAACGGTAACATTTTTTGTTCTTGCTATACTGATTTCAAATCTGGCCTTGAAATGTGGCTCGTCAAAACATGGGAAAGCTTTCCTTGCAGATGTGGGTTCAAACTGAGTTACGGCTAATACTCTGAAACACAAAATACAAAAAAATAGTTATTTTTCTGTTTTATACTATTCAATGGTGTTTTTATTGTGTAACATAGCATTTTATATATTTTTATATATTTTATATACATTTTTGATCAAAATTTGTATGGTGTATCGTCGAAGCATTACTTACTCTGTTGCATTATCAGTCAAATCTCTATAAGTACTCCTGTAAAACCCTGTCAGAGAATCGTCAATTTTTCCTTTGAAGAAAATTTCCAGTGTGTAATTGGTGTTGGCTTTCAAATGAGACTCCAAGGTGAACACAAGTCGATCGATGGATGGATTCAGCTCTTTGGAAACAATCTTTATCTTCTTGTTTCTCATTTGTGATAAAACGGGCGTTGTTAGATTTCGATTTTTATCTCGTGCTATGTTGAACGTCATATTGAATTTTGGGACTTCATGCTCTAATGGAAGTTTATGGTTTTCAGTAGTGTTTATTACTGTATTTGTTGAATTTATATCTTTGGACGATTCTAAAATAGAAAAACCAATATAACAAAAATTTATATATTTTACAATTTATTCAAGTGATACCTATTTTTTCTTCCATCCAAACTGTCCGCTCCATAAGTGGAGCATAAGGATCTAAACAGTAAATGATGACCTAATGGATTGGGACTTGGGATGAGAGAAACAATGTATGTGGACTATTGTCAAAATTTATTTTAACAGATTTTTTTTCACATAAATTAATTTTCAGCCAACTCTTTGGGCTACCAGTCCTGCATCTTATTTTTTTTGAAATATTACAGCTCTGGGATTCAAACTCGCAATCCCTGGCTATCATGGTAACAAATACCCGTATACAAGTGATAAAACATTCCCACCTTAATTTTATTACAGATCTGCAGGAAAATGACATGCTATAAATAATAATATGATTTATCTATTTCCCTTTTGTTAGAATACCAGTAAAATAATGAACATAAAACCAGAATGAAAAAATAAATATAGGAGAAGATTTTTTTTTATTCAAGTAAAAACAATGACAATAATGCACTTACCATTGTTAGGCTTTTCAGTTGTAGTGGTTGAAGTAATTGGTACTACATCAAATGATTTTGTTGCATTTTCCAACATAACTTCTTCCGTATCTCGACGAGTTCTATTAATAGTGATGTTTCCTATCAAAATCTGCTCTGTCAAAACAGTCTTATTTAATATCTCCAAATCTCGTGAATGAAGCGATATGTGTTTGACAGACGCTTTATGTGTGGACAGAGTAATAGCAACACTGCCTTCGAAAGTGAATGTTGTGAAGTTAGGCTTTATTTTGAGTCTATAATAGCTCGGCACAACACTTGTCAGCAGGCGAATTTTATCATCAGCATTTCTCACATGGATTTCTCCAATGTCCCATGACAAATCATCCTCTATCACTGCTTTGTCCTTGAACAAAATAAGGTAAATATTAGCATACTCTCATTCACAGCATTATAGTGATTTTATAAACAAATAAAAGTAGTGGCAAATGGCTGGCAAAAAAAAATTGTAAAATCAATCTCCAGGCAATGAAGATCTATATATATATATATATAAGAAGGCCATAAGTTAACAACATGTATCATACATTTGTTAAATAGTTCAAGAGGACCTAAATTCTTATAAAAAAAATAAGTATGGGCCATTAAAGAAAATGAAATACAATTTGGAAAGAAATAATATTTATTTTCATTTAAAAGAGTGTATTTCATTTTTATTAATTTTCCAATACTTTCTTTCAGGTAACCAATAGGTTTTTTGGTCCTCCTGAACAATTTAACACATGTATGATATATTATTATGTTGTCATTTTATGGCCATTGATATATTATATTTTATTTTAGAATGAAACAGTAATTACATACTTATTAGAATTAAATTTAGAATAAAAACATCTACAGATATTTTAAAAGTTTAACAATTTTGATTTTTGGATTATTAGATAATTTGTATCTGTTGTAAAATTTTTCTAAGGAATCATAATGTGATGAATTTAAATAGTTGTTTGATAATGTCAAGTGACTGTAACTCACCTCATCTTTACATGGTGCAAAAAAGTATACCAAAAGCCCTACGACTGCAGCAAATGCAAGTGTTGCTAAAATGATGCCAAGGCATCCCCATTTCCCTACAAATACTCCACCTTTTCTGCTGTATCTAATACTCGAGCCACCATTGCTAGATGGCTCACCCGGCAAGAACTCCTGTCTTGAGCTGGACAGGATCATACCTAAAAATTAATAATTATTATTTTTTAATCAGATTGGAGCCAAGTTTTCTAATTTCTGATGCCAAATTAGAAAAATATATGATATTATAATCCCGCCACATATGAGCAACTTGTAGCAGCTGGTAAACTGTGACTGAATAAATTGGGATTATTTCTATGTGCTCTTGTCATCGGTAATATGCAAAACAAGTAGAAATAATTGCTATAAATGTGTTTATTTGAGGCTTTAACAATGCGGTGAGGTGATAATAAAGAAAAAATATCTTGATGAAAGGTTTTCGACAGTGATTTAGTTCTAAATAAAAAAAGCACCGGGGCTTTGCTTAATTTTAACCCTTCCCCCCATTTCTTTTGTCATACGAAAGATAACATTTCTTAACGTTAATAATGTTTGATAAAATGATCACAAAAATTCAAATAATATGATGGTTAAAAAACATGCATCAGAATATTTGTTAATTGAAAATTTCAAAATGTCAAAAAAGTGGCAGGGCGGCTCCCTGGCCCCAATCCACCACTAGCTATACTATGATGATATGCACAGCTGTTTTTTTTTTTACTACAGCATTCAATTATAGAGATGGTCCTATTTTTAAGCTCTACAATGTTCTTCAACCAAGGTCATGGGAAGTTCTTCCTAAGAAACTCTTGGTAAGTTTTTTCACATTCTTTAACATTGGTTTACATCCACATAGGTATGAAGACACGGTGGTCAAAACAATTGCGTTTTTACAACTGACTTGACCAAAATTTTCATTTTAATAACAGTAATGACATTTCTATTCATTTACCTGTGTCGGTAAATATTCTATGTTGAGATCGTTTCCTTTTTGGTGTGGAGGTTTGTTGGAGATCGTTGAATTGGTTGTTGTATAGAGACGGCTGATCGACGGAATTCCTTGGTGTTATCCACCTGTTTCCGCCTGGTTCCACCTCTACAGCCCTCTGCATTTGTATTCACCATCAGCCATTCTGGATAAGTTCTTCTAAAAACGTTAAAAATGCAGGATAATGGTACTAGAGCGATACATAATACATTATTATTCATTTCAATTTTTACTTAAGGCACCACTAAATGGTTTCTTGATTATAATTGAATGTAACTGGCTTAACATATAATAAATGGTAAAAATACTTGAATGAATTAAATATTATACCTTCTTTTTTCTTATGCATTTTTCATCAAAATTATGCATAATAATTATTCAAAAAAAAATTGTATAAAATTTATTCAACACCAAATTCTTTTATTAAAAAGAAGTTAAATAATAGTGGCTATTTAGATTTAATTTAAATTATTCACCCACATAATAATATATTATATAACATATTATCATGTACACATTGTTAGAATAATTAGAAGTTAGAATTTTGACCCATCAAGACTACAAAATCTCCTGAACCTCATAATCGACCCCTTCATCATTTTAGTTAGTTAGTCAACTGCCAAGTCAATTCATAATTATTTTAGAAATGGAAATGAGGAATTGTTAAAATATTATTGACTAGGTAATCCAGAATGATTCATTTTCACCCAGAGACAAAGCTTTTTTAGTAAAAGTGAAGACACTTTACAGGACTTATGAGACTCGTGATTAATTAAGCCATAACCAAGGATTACTCTGCAAATTCCATATAAAATTAATATTTGACAACATTAGCATAAACAATATACAATTTACATGAATGAGCTTTACCTATCAGCCAGTATCGTTAGACAGACTCTGGTAACTAAATTTACCTTAATTATTAAACCATGCAAATATAAATTCTCAAAAATTCAACCAACACTTGACATATTCAGATCAAAAAATCTAGCGTCAACCTTCATTATTGAATTGTGGAATTTTTCAGAATTGCAGCTTTGCAATGAAAAATTAACAAGACAAATAAACAATTATTCCCCGATTACTATTCACCAAGAAAAAAAGTATTTCCGATTTGCATATTGGAACTTTGTGTAAACTTTTATCTCTACTAAAATTAAAGAAAGTCTTCTGGTATTAAATCATTCAACTATATTCCGTAAAAACGTTTGTATTATTGGTTTAAAAAAATAAAATGAAGTCCAAAACGTTCAAAAATATATATGTACGTTCATATTTTTGTGTGAAGCACAGAATATTAACATTTAAGTAAGCATACTGCATTATAATCGATTCGTCATTTCTTAAGAATCGATATTTCTTCGACGTTTCATCAATCGATTGTTCATCTGGTTAATTAGCTTGTCGAATTGAGTAAAATAAAAAAATAACATTGAAAACGTAACCACATCCTTGCAACAAAATGTAATGTTTAATACAGTATACTAATAAATCCATTATTTTTCGAATATCACTAACAATAATAATTATTCAAAGCCAATCTAAATATGAATACACTTTTTGAACACCTGGTTATTTTACTCAACATTATTATGTCGCTATACAAAAAAATATTTACATTGATGTGTAACAAAATGCTCATTTACATAAATGTACATACTTTTTTTACTAACCTTTTCGCCGCGGAATACTTTTATCAAAAAATGCTCCGTCGTTTGGTTTTTTTTTTTGCAAAATTTTGAGCGAATATTTATGCCTACTATTTTAACATGGTAATCACGTGGTTTCCCTTCCACCACCCGCCACGTCTCTACACTCGTTATGCGGGCGTATACCGTGGCGTAACTAACGTGAGGTGCCCTTCAAGGTGCCAAAAGTCTATCAGGGGCAGCTTCCCAGCTGGAGTGCACCTGATTTCTATTCTAACTAATTATACCCCGCTATGTCTCAAGCCTCGTTGAGAAGAAACATTCACGCATGCAAGATGTCTTGAAAAAAATCGTAATTATTTAACACAACTATCTTTTGAAAGGTTTTTGTAATTGCATTTTTATTATCAATGGTGAAAAAGTTTTAGTATTTTTTAAGCCACACATTGAAACATGAATTACCCATGTTTAATTTAAAACACGAGATTGAGAAATACATTCATACGATATGAAAAAAATAAGAGATTATAAATAGATACCCAACGAAATATAGACCCGTTAATTTGGGAATCATAATATTACCTAAGAAATGTAGTGAAAGGATCAACATACATTAAATAATATCATTTTACATCGACATAAAAAGTGATGGAACAATATTTCAAAATATAATAAGAAAAAAATGAGTAGTAGATAGATGTCAGTATAATCTTCCGAAATGTTATATTATTAAATTACTACACACGTTTATAATAATATAATGTGCTACTGATGCGTCAGTACGAAGTGAATAAACGTGTGTATTTGTAAATCTTTCAATATGTATCGTTCATTGCGTTTACAATGCAGGCACGGTGACTGCATAAAAATAAACATTCTTATTTTGAACGTGGATGTTTATGACAAGCGATATTCGATTAATTAAAAACAAGATAAGTTTTAACATTGTTAACATACATACTCAAGTGGACACGATACAAAATAAATACGAATACTGGCAAAAAATCATCTCTACATAAATCGTATATTGCATCAGGGAGATTAGAAATAAGGAGTAAGTAATACAATAACAGGTATTTCAAAAAGACATGACATTTGACATAAAATCAATACCATCAATACTTTCAATATCATGAAAAAATTTCATTATTTCGTAACAATTATTGGACCCATTTGTTTCCCAAAAAAATGCAAGATAAAATCCTTCGATCGGAAATAGTTTGGTATCAGTAGATAGTGAGGATAAAAAGTGTTTATGCAATAGAATTTATTTCTTTCGACCTTTATGATACCCATACACTTACAGTTAGTCTGCAGTCTAGAGCCTGTCAATCCAAGACTGATCATTAGGATTGAGGCAGGTTACACATGACTATGTCATCTGTAACGTCAGTGCACAATCGTCGACGTTGGCTGACTAGCGTGTGGCCCGCCTCGTCATTCTCATCATCGTCATTTATTGACAGTTCCCGGATTAAAGGCGGACTGTAGGTGTATGGATACCATTAAACGCATATTCACGTAAACACTGGTTTAGTTAACACACCGACATAGTTTATTTTTAGACTTAAAGCGATATCAAGAAAGCTTACCTAATCGATACAGAAAATGGTATTAATCAGCAAACATATACAAGTAAAGTTTTCAAAAATAACAATTACACATATTACAATTTATCTTGGTTGTCTTGTTTATGGTTTGATATTTATTATAAAAGTAAACTTTTTGTATTTTTCGATATCTAATGAAAAACAATTTTCCCTCCACAGCGGAGCATTTGAATATCCACAGTGTAAAGATAAGTTAATACTAATTGTACGTGGGTCAGTCATTATTTTCATCATATCCGCGCCGAAAGTGGAACCTATCAATATCTACAGTGTGAAAACAGACGCACCGACTGGTTGTCAGTCAACCGTTTATCCTTTCAGCGTCACGTTTTGAAATAAATGTTTGCCTAAAAAACACGTGAATTTATACAAAGTTAGAGAATTCACGCACCCCACTCTTTACGAGCTTTTAAGATATCAAGGTATGAACTAAATTCCACCTGTTCAATGTATGCATTCTGTCAGGACCGCTATACGGTTGCAAAACATGGCCCCCAACTAAACCAAAATCAAAGCAACCATATACTAAACTGCGGCTGATTTTGGGAGACGGTGGTATGACTTTATACGTAACAAGGGGATAAGAGAACGGATCATATATTCACTAATTACTGATAAAGTGAAGCTGCGACACTGGACCTGGCTCAGCCACCTATTGTAAATACCTCATGACAGTATTAACATCTCCTACCTATACTTCAAGTCGACCAGCTTTGAACCCGCTCAATACTATGCAGCAAGAGAAGATATATAATAATATCAACATTAAAATAAAAAAAACGTAATTTTACTCTGGTCCTACCGACAGTTACGATGAAATTATGTAGTTTTAACAGTTCAATGGCATGGTCGGTAGCGAAATTACGCAATTGTTATCTGTACGCAGTGGACGCCCCCAAAATATTATTTGAATAAATTACTACTATTTTTGTACATCAAACATTAAAATATCGTATAATCCAAAAAAACGGGCGGAATTTTTTTGTAACTGATAATTTGCGCCTAAATTAATTTTTCATCGTGTTTTTTAAGCAGTGCTTTTACGATTAAAAGTAATTTATTTAGTATATAAACATTTATTATATGATATTGTACTTATAAATTATACTAAGGCAGCACATATTTAAATTGACGATTATAAACACCTGCAATGTAAGTTTATCATTGCAGTTGACAACGCAGTAATGCTTCGGTTTGGACAGGTGATAATAAAGCAAAAAAATGACACATCGTACTAAACAACTTGAGCTAATTTACCATTGTGGCAGTAATGCTAACCTAGACGTCATTGTGCACCTTGACAGTAATCGATAAATATTTTCTTCTAGATACAAATAAGTTCTACATTGAAGAATGAGTCGCTTATGACATAATATATGCATACTTTAAATTACTTGAGTTACAACATGAAACTTTTATGACAAATACACTTATGTTCCTTTTATCACGTCTGCTCTGAAAGTAGAGCATATGGATCTACGCACTACGACGATGTCCGCTCCAAAGGTGAAGTATATGGATATCCGTGGTCTGAAGATGTGTTTTGACAATTTATTTTGCACGAGAACCTAATCAACATCCAGTCCTGCATTTTACAGATGTGGGAATTGAAACCGCATTCCCCAGATGGGAAGCGCGCACGATAACCTTGATTTTCACCATTTCTTTTTTGTTTTTGAAGATCCTGGATGGCGCCCTGGGCTAATGCCTGTGTTGCCGATACCTTAAGCCGGGTCTGATAACAATATGTTTGAAAGAAAATATTGTTTTTAATAAAGAATCTTCGGTGTGATATTTCTTCAAACTAGTATGTGCTATATCTTACTGCGAGTATACTAATTTACATGTACTTGTGGACTATTTGTATACATTGCTTCACAATCTAACGATAAAATTTTTGGTGAAACTAAAACTATTATACATGGAAATATTTGTGATTGAAATATAAAAAAAAAAAAACTTTTAATTTCAGTTTCAGCCTCAACTATGTATTCATTCTAAATCTGATGACTATTAAACCTTAAAACACAATCTTACAAAAATCAAGTCATTATTTTATAGTTGTATAGTGCATGTGCCATAGTTCAAAGCAGTCCAGAGTCCGATGCTTATCGTGATAGTTTCCTGATGGCGAACTTTATAACATACAGATGTTAGCTTATATCCAATATTTTACCTTTGCCTAGTTCCTAGTACATAACATTAGTGAAAAAAAATTCAATAATGTTTTGGCGACCTTATGCTTTATACGTACAATGACGACATTCTGGGGAAAATAATAATTTTTATTTCATGAAGTAACTGCGTAGAAATTGTAACAATACACTTGGTGCTACTTTTTTTATCTTTTATAATTTTATTTTTCTAGAATTGTTTCATACAAAATATGAGTACACCTATATTAATATTATATTCGTTATCAAAAAGACATAAAGCTTATCGCTCAGTTTAAGGCAGGATAAGGAAACGTCTGGTCCGCGGGCTGTATAGAGCCTACAATGTATTTTTGCCAACCCAACTGAAGAAATGGCTCGAAATCCAAAATATCTATGCATAATACATAACACCAAACATCGAGTATCAAAGGAATTATAATAACAACGTAAAGTTGTGTTTTTTATCAAATACTTTTCCACAAATGTAAAAAAAGCAATGTAAAGTAAACTATGCCAAAAATATATTTTAAAATAACTTATTCTGATTGATTTAACGTGCGTAAAGGTAGATTTAAAATGTGTAAAATTCCACAGCCGCAATATTAAAAAAAAAAGCTGCCGGATTAGACTGCTGTCCAATTTCAAAATCTATCAAAAAAATATTTGAATTAATTTTTTTCGCGATTTCGTTGTGTCATAGATTGTCATAGTTTGCCAACATAATAAAATTCTGACTTGGTAGAATGTGTTCTACCTGCTGTTTGAAGATATTTTTGTTAGTTATTTTTAATGAAAACAATTCCTAGGTTTTAAAACTGGACAGCTCTAGATCGCAATGGGTTGATTTATTAACTAATAACTAATTTCCGTAAAAAAACGGTCAAGTATTTTTTTCAATTCAAATATCCATATACTTCATTCATGAAGTGACCATCTTCACATTGTTGAGATCTGGTTCACTTTCGTAGCGGACATGGTAAAGAAAATGTATTCCCCGCGAATGATGTTATATAATTATGTTCAAATGGCCGTGGGCAGATTTTTCTGCCAGTTTATAGCCACTGATACAAATCATTTGGTAAAGGTTTATAGACCGTAGTGAATTTGTAGATATTAGTCATAAAATCACAAGTATTTCAAGCAAGTACATTTATATGCTCACTGCAGTTATTATAATAATGATACAATCGGTTTATTTAGTAAGTAATTCTATTACGCATGAGTCATAATATGCCAATAATAATAAAAGCATATATACATCAGACTATTTTTTTACACAGTGGATACGTTTTACGCAATACCATGTAAAAAAAGTATACGAATAAAAAAGTGGTATCCTTATATAAAAAGCAATGGGTATCAAACAATATTATTTAATGTATTTTAATTCTATTCGAAAAATACTTTGTTAAAAATTGTAACAAAGATTATTCACTACGATAATAAACGAATCCGTTGACGTACATTTGGTACGACATCGCTTTCATCAGTTGAGATATCCACAGCCTGTGTAATATTTCCTTTCAAATTTTCGATTTTACTGGACTGTGAGTCCAATGTAATCTACCCCAGAAGGATTAATATTTTTTTCAGTTCCAAATGATTTCATGCGAGTGTGAACATAGGCTTAATGCCGATAACTGCTTAATATTATAATAAATTAATATTATAGAAAGCTGACTGCTCAACTTCAAATAAATTATACATACTTTGAAAGAAGAGAGGCTTTGGTGGCAAATGTTGCTAGTATAATGCGGTGTACAGCTATATTATAATAAGATCGAAAAAACAGAACTGGATATGCGATTGATTGAGCTTTTGGCTGACAACCAATTTTTATAAGAAAACGGCGTAAGTGGTAACGGGTACGAATGCCGCAAACCAAAGAATGTTTTAAGGATCCAAAATTGTAGGATTGGTTGATCAATTGGCTTAATTGTATTAGTCCAAATTTGTATGAAATGCTTTGGTTGATTGTTGTTTCATATACTGCATAAAATGGATAATATGCAGATAACCATATGCTCATTGAAATATTCAAAACAACCGATATTTTCAACAACAATATATCACGTTATTTTGACACATTGCAGAGGGAAAGCTCGGTGAGCGAGTTGATAAGCGCGCGCATTTTAATATAGAAAGATCGGACTCAAATTCCATACCTACATACAGAGAGTAATTTTAAAATTCAGAGCTTGTTGCTGAATGAATGTTGCTGACAACCAATATTTTAAGAAAGAAACAATATTGAGCCATTTCGGCAAAAGATCATATGCGTCAATTTGGCGATTTTTTTTTTTATTATTATTAAATCAGTTCAGATTAGATATCCGCATGGACTGGAAAAAAATCGCAAGGAATACGGCAGCCGAAGACATAATTTCTGCATATTTTATTTTATCGTATGATTTATGTTTTAAATTCCGTCGAAAAAACGACGAAACAAAACATCGTAGGCGTCATATAGTTTTATATTTACAATCTCTTGCCGAAAACAACTCGATATATCAAAATAAATAACACACGTTGAAGATATTTGGAGCGGACATGAGATAATAAAAGTATATACATATTACGAATCATCGTTTCCATCAGCAAACATCGCCTATGTTATTTGATACATTCCAATTCATTATCAGCTGGTTACACATTGACAGAGCAATAACGATAATCATTGCACCAATCGATCGATATAACCTAATTTGATTATGCAGTATAGTATCCATTCAGTGGTGGACTTAAATATATGAGCATATACGGTAACAATTCAATGCCCCTCTCAATTCTTCGATTGCTGAAATTTGAAATATCGGGTCAAAAAAACTTAAGCGAATTTTGTTGGATCCAACGTCAACATTAAAAAAACAGCTGACATAAACAAAATATTAATTCCAGAAGGTATAGAAAATGTTGAACAAAAACAAAAGAACTGCTCTATTTTAAATAAAGAATTCTTTTCTGATTGAATGTTGCAAGTTGAATAAATTTTAATCTTATTTCTGTGTTCATTTTAATCCACAGGAATATATTGAAAAAAATCAATCTTCATGAACATTCCTATTTCAAAACTATTGCAGAAAAAATATCATTAAATTAATATTATTTTTTATTGGAACATTTTCTGCAGTATTCTATATCTTTCTCCTTATTTTTAAACAAAGGTTTTCAATTGATATAACCTAATATATTCGGCACCCTCCTTTCAATAACACCCGGGGTGCAATGTTCCTCCTCCAGTATGCTAATTTAGATAGGAAACGTTCAGAATCTGGACTTAATTAAAACCGATAATAGCTATCTATAATATTATATAACGTGTAATTGGATTTTTTTTTAACTTTACCAATGCAGTATAAAGGGTTGCTTTGATTAAATTTAGGCACTTGATATTGACGTATTTACAAAATCATATCAGCCCATTGTCATATACATAGATATATAAACAAATCGCATTGGTATATTAATATGTATGATGTTCCCCACTTTACCATCCTTCACATTTCTATACATATATATCACGGACGTATAACGTGGAGTAACGAATGTGAGGAACACTTTAAAGTAACATCATTACTTTCTTATTTTAAATAATTAATAAGTGGAACTGAACTATTTTTCAAAAATCGTAGGGTTCATAATTAAGTTGGGCACAAATTAATGACCAGAAATCTGTAAAATATTCTATGAGAAATTCATAAAATAAAAACTAACAACTGATTCGTATACCATGTTCGCTTTCCAAAGTGGAACAGTGTGAAGATATCCACTCCGAAAGTGGAGTATATGGATCTCCGCAATGTGA
>JAGVSQ010004184.1:0-19923 GCA_022683975.1 Rhyacophila evoluta
GAATTCTAGGAAGAATTTTGATGTGCCGTAGATGAGAAAAGGTTGCGGAGCACTGGTGTAAATCATGCCAATAAAATTCTTTCCCGTCTGCTGGAACAACAAATTTGCCATACTAACAGTAATATTTGGCATTTAAAACGATGTATGTTCACAAATTGTCGCAATAAATTTATCAGATACGTTTTATTGTTAATTTATACAATATTTTTTCTACAAAAACCTTCTCACTGGGTTTTTATCAAAGAGACATATTTTATGAAATTGCACATAATTTCATATTGATATATTGTTATGCAGTTATAAGATTCAAACCGATGACTACTGGTCCCGATCAATTAACAAGTCTACATACACATTCACTCAGCACATTGAATTTTTTTTTATTTTAATAATTACTATGTGACTATTTCTGTTGTAAAATATATAAACTTGTCTATACTCAGTACTATGTTGCAATCAAGAAAAACATCGTAGAATGATACACACATCCTGCTATACCGAGTCTCTAGAGGTAGGCAATTGTTTGTCTTTGCTGTTGCTCTTGTTGTAAATTTACTCCAAATAGTTTCAAAACAAATATTTACTTTCACAAAATAATCTTTACACTACTACAAAATCTTCTAGTATATACAGTAATTCATACAATAATTTTTCTTTGAAATATTTCTGTTCTGAACGTAAAGCACGTAGATCATTACAAAGTAGAAATCTGACTTGACAAGTTGTTCACGAGAATTAGTTGACAGCCAATTGGTTATTCGAATAAACTTTTATTTTAATTTTAACTCAGTTACATATATTTAACCCTTGATTTCTAAGCGCAATCTTATATACCAATTCGACCACAGAGAAGATGTAAATCTCATTGATCCATTATACTCTCCTAAATTTACCTCACCGGTAGCGTAGTTGGTGGCATGCGCGCCTAGCGCGGGTTTGAATCACAATCTGTCGGTTTTTATAAATTCGAAAATACAGGACCGGTTACCCATTGGGTTGAGTAATTGTCTGACAAGCGGTTCTCGTAAAAAGTAATCTCTCAAGATGTCTTCACATTGCGGAGATCTATATCCTCCACGTTGGGAGCGAACACGGTAAAAAAAAAATACCCCACATCCTCCAATCATAAATAAAAATTACCGATCGACTTAACTCTGGAAATAATTAAACACATGCACATGTGGAAATATACTATACTTGGTTTCTTGAAGTCTTGGTTTCCAGGCACATTAATTCCAATTTACTGAGCTTCAGTTCCTGTTATAATGCAAGTTTCAACTCTAGACTTACCTTAACTTCACGAACGCTTACTAATTTGCAACTAAAAAAACTTCCGTCTCCTGTATCTATATAATCCAATAAATCATTAAGAGACTGAAAAATCTAGCAAAACTTCATATCATATAAAACCCAAATTCCTTCGTATTTGTATTTGTGGAACGAAAATCATTTTTGGGGTTATTATTACTATTTTTCTTTTTGAATTGCCATTTACCATTCATACCCATAGTCGCATTACGTCTAAATCAAATTTTACCTTAACTTTTTTGTAAAATATTGATCATATTGATCTACACAGCGTAAAGATATCCATTCTGAAAGTGAAGTATATGGATCTTCGTAATGTGAAGACGGCTTGAAAGATTATTTTTCACGAGAATTTTTTTGTCAAACAATTGCTTGACCTAATAAGTGAGCAGTCTGTCCTGCATTTTTGGATTTTTTAAATCCAGTTGATTGGGAATTAAACCAGTATTCCCCGGATTGCTGAACGCACACGCTACCAACTATGCTACCGGGGAGACAACCATATAAAGTAAGATATAGAGCTCCTTAATCCTTGGCATTTTAAGTTGAAATATTTTAAATAAATTTTTTGAGACAAATTGCGTTTTAATAAAAAAAAACTCATAAACGAAGTTTCATTTGCGAGTATTGTATAACGTAAAAAATATGATAATTCTTACTTTTTTACATTTTTACTATTAAGAAAGAAAACTTCATTATCATGAAAAATTCTCATATTATATTTATATTGGTAATTTAATTCACTTTCATAATAATAACAATTCATGATAGTCAATTATGAAGCTTAGCGGTTTAATTTGTTTAAAATACCTCATGTATGCTTAGAAAAATGTATTATTTAGAAACTTTATAATTGATTTTATATTGGCGAATTGTTAAGGTTATCGCTTTTTGGCATGTTAACACAGGATGCAAATTGCGAGTGTTTTTTGTTTAGTTTATCTTAAAGCAATTAAGATAATCTTTATTGCTTAGATAAGATTAGCTTGTTATTGCTAGTAATATTTCTAAAATCGACCTTATTAATTAATCAGTAATTCACATTAGATATGGGTACATAACAGCATGCGCACAACAGTCAAGCACCACGCCGCTGGAACTGTGAAGCGCACAGTTTCATACAAAGATTTTTGTATCTTTTTTATGAACAGGCGAATGACTACTGACATTAAGCTTAAGGTTTATATATTGCACAAGTATAAAGAAATAATTTAAAAAAATAAGAACCCATTATATTAAATTTTGTCGATAATATTACGTAAAAATAAGGGGTGGTAACTCTGAGTGGAAGATGACGAGTTGAAGCTTCAAAGATAATATACATCGATAATACGTCAAATAATGATTTTACTATACACATTTGCTGCTATTATTGTACTTAAATTTGTGAGTATGATTTACATACATTACTTTGAAAATCATCACACTATATGTGACATAACGTATGCTTACAAGCAATCTGTCAAAAAACTTCGTAAATACATCGATCGAATTATTCTGCTCAACTCATTCAATTAATTCACCGAACATTCTTAACAACTGAACCATGAGCTTTTGGTCTAACCCAATTACATATAAACGAAAGAGAGCTTTTTCAACTGACAGCTTTCAAAGTATCAGTTTTGAATCGCAGACACGAGTTCTATTCGCTTTATTCAAATAGCAAACTTTTCCTATTCACTTGTACCACCCGTCTTCATACATGTATATTAACTATCGAACATTTCACTCTATATATTTGAGGTAAACTTTTACTTTGAGTTGAAATCGTATCTCGAATAATTTTAAATTTTCTTCGAGTTTTCACTCTGATAAAACACTTTCCACAGTATTTTTATCAATATAACATCTAAGTAAATTTAATAATAAAAAAAACTTAAAATACAAAAATATTTACAAAAATAATAGTTATTTAAAAAAAAATCAAAAGCGTGCATGTGCTTTGCAGCTGGAGGAGCTGGAGCTTTGCTAACTACTGCTACTGTTACTAAAAGGTTTTGATACATTTAAAAATTCACCATTCATTCAATTCATTAATTTTGAAGAAAGTTTAATGGTTAGCTTACACATTGTAGTGATTCATACACTCAACTTTTCCATATGCATATGGTCCAATTTTGTAGCGGACATGGTAAAATAATTTAAAAAAAACAACACAAATTCAAGTCAATTCATTGCGCAGTCCATGTATTCTTAAGGGTAGTACTTATCATGTGCGCAGCTGTCATGCGTGCAGTTGTCCTGGAACCATTCTTAAGATCCTATTATTAATCCTTAAGGTATTTATCTAAAGAAAGGTGCAAATAATATTGAAATTACATTTTTGTTTAAATTAAAACTTTATTTAAAAAAAATATAATATCGTTCTTGAATTTTAAAAAAAACACACATCCTTATTACTAAATCCATACGTATAATATATTATATTGGCCTCTTTATTGTAGGTAAACCTTATATATTTTAATCATTTGTCAAATAATGGAATCTTAAATCTAATACTTATTTCACTACCAAAATTATAAATAATTCCACTTTTTGGTCATTTATATACTTTGAAATAGTTATAAATACAACAGACTCACACCATTTTCCATTTAGCTTTAATTATACAATACAAAGCTACTTTAAGAATAAAATGATACCATAATGAATATTGCCTTGAGAGAGTCTTCATTCCGTGGTCGGTTTAAAATTATGAAAATAATGACTATTGACAAATGTGTTAGTTTATGCCACTCTAATCACTTTTTTTAAATAGCCTTAAAATATTTTTTTATATTACCATATTATTACTATAATTTATTATACTGTTAAATACTATCGACTGAAAGCATTTAATAAATAATTATTTTAAGCTCAAAAGTATTTAAAACCGTTATACTTCTTCTATAATTAATTAAATATATTTGCGGTACAGATTTAGAATCGAAAGCTTTGTAATATGCAGGTTTATATACAGTTTGTAGACACGGAGTTTGAAGACGCTTTGAGAAATAATTTCGATCGCTTATATATATAAGTGTAGAAATTTCAAAAGCTTAAAAACTTACCAAAAGTTTACAATATCCAGCTGTCAATCAATAACATACTACTATTCTATGATAATGTGGCAGTACTCGAATGATTCGTTTTTAATTATTATATTTATAATTCAATTTAAAAAATGGTTTCAAATTAATATTTTTCTCTCTTCCCTGTATCTTAAATTTTAAAATTCATTCCTACTCTATGGTGTATTTAATAAGACAAACAATTTAAAATTTAACAGTAAAAATGATTTTACATTATAATTATTATGTAGTGTATGATATTGACATTTGATCAGTAGAAATTTAGTCAATGATAATTGAAAAATCAATGAAATATCATCACGTGTGATATATTTATAATGTTGGTATTTAGAAAAAATAAATGGTTATTTTGTTATATATCAAGAAATCAAATAAATATGAAATTCTTTTTGAATTGTTGTACGGTAAAGTTATTTTGTGTGCATATTTAAACTCATTTATGTTATTTTTTGCCATACGAAAATAATTAAAACCAGACTATAATAGCAATGGTTATTTCTTTTTTCTTGATTTTAGTAATAAAATTCAACATTTATATTTTTCCTGTCGAGATGAAAATCATTTGTCACAAAATAGGACGATCAATTTACAGCTGAATATTATATTTCAAAGTTACAACTTGAGACAAAGCCAGTAAGATACAACAAATTTAGAATATAATAGACTTTTTTTTTCTTTCCCTTTTCTTAAATCTCTGCGGGTTGCCAGCATAAAGTTTCTTTAGATGTAGATAAAAAGATATGCACTGCATTACAGCACTGGAGACCTTTTTTGTTCTTGTTTTAAAGAATATGATAATACGAACTTCTCATACAATCATTTTCTTTTTTCACCTACTTCAATGTATTTGAAAATCATTTATTAGTATGAAAACGTAAAAAAGCCTCACATCAATACTGCTTAAAATATCATACATTTCGTTGGCAGTATAAGTTAGAGAACATAAATAATTATTAAAAATTATTAAATGTCCATAAAAGTGTAATTTTCGATTGCAATTTTTTTTATATTATAGTTTAAAAAACTAATTTGCGATTAGTTATCGTGTATTTAATATTTTCTTGGAGTAGAGTTGGATATTTAACAAAAAAAATTTATATTAATTTAAATTGGATAAAGATATATACGAATATTTTCATGTTTTGGCGGTGCATATCTTCCATCAAAATTACATTGATTTTTTTCTGTACCGCTAATCTTAAATAACTTAATTAAATCGTCGAAATAATATTTTTTTCTGGCATCTTAGACACTGTGACATTTTTTGAAGACGTAAATTTTACTAGCTTTGTTTTGTTATAATGGCGCGTACAGACGAGTGTAACGTAATGTAATATATAATGTATCGAAAAATTATGGACAGCACACGATCTTAGCGAATTTGTTACTGACACTAACAGCACCTTTGTGTTCTCCGTAAAAGCCGACAAGCGAGCATCGTTGCTAGCATACATACATGTAGGTATCGTTGCTACTAGTAATTATGAAATCTTGGCTTGAAATTCTCGAGATTTCTTTTTTTTTGGCGAATATATAATTCTCGAGAATCGGAAAACTTTATTTACTTAATATTCTCGAGAAAATCGAGAATCTTCAAATATTTGCAGGAATATCGCACATTCATTTTTTCGTCATTTTGACTTAAATACTGAAATGATATGTGATTGAAATTCTCTTAAAATAATTCCCGAGAAAAAAATCAAAAATATTTCAAATTTCCCGAGAATTCTTGATCAAAATGTCTAGTACGTCCATATGACAAAATTCACGTTACATTACTTTACACAACACAGGTATCCGGATCTGCCATAACATTAAAATTGTTTAAAGTATGTTTATGATTATCACTGATGTCCTGTAGCGTAGAATGTTTTAGAGTTTTTGCTGGTGAAGAAGTATGGAGCTCTTTCTGTTGGGCAGAGGAATCGTTGCATAATGTAGTCCATTCTTACAATGGTCTTGTTTCCGACCGGCTCTAGTAAGTTATTCCACAAAAGGTTGGTCGCTGAAATAAATAAAAATATTATTAAAGTAAAACTATCATTTCAAACAATTAAAATGAACCAATCAAATCATAACGATATATTATGATAATGACAATTGAGCGAATTTCAGCTCAATATGTATTTCAATCCATTTCCTTAAATATGTTTTTTTAAATATTTGGAATGAACTTATAAAAAGGTTTTTCTACGTACTCTTTTACTTGTATAATTTAATTTAGTTGAGCAGAAGACGTCCAAGCCAAAATTTATCGATTGCCAGAAAAACGCGATTGAAAATTTTCAGAAACAAGGTAAGATTTAGTAGGACTTTTATACCATTAAGACTATAATATAAAATGTCTATTCTTACATGGCATACGCTTCATTTTTTCTGATTACAAATTGTCAAAAAAACGTATTACTGTAAAAGTTATTGAACGTTTTGTGTGTTGGACGTCTTTTGCTAATTAAAAGTTTGATCATTTTGTGCTTTGATTTTTATAAATATCATATAAGTCTTTGCCCATAGAACTTTGAAATTAGTTATATTTAGTGCATTTATCGAACAATATATCAACAAAATACAATAATATTTAGGGACATTTGTTGAAAAAATGTTTAAAAAGGCATTATAATAATTAATTTAACTAAGAACAGGTATAGCCAAAAATTTATCTGTAATTAAGTAACGCAATATTTAAACTTCATAGACGAAAACGTTTAAGCCACTTGGACATTTTATAGATAGATTTCTATTATACGGGTTATAAAAAACAGTGATTACTTCTTCTTGATGTATATTTTCGATAATGTGTCTCTGTCATATTAAAGTATTGAAGTTTTCGAAGCATTATATGCGACAAAATGAACAATTTCAATTTGTGGCTTGGACTTTTTCTGCTTAGCTACATCCAGTTTATATATGATGAGCAGACTTATAACTATAACTCTATTTTTGGTATTTTTATAATAAGTACGAAAAAAGGTTCCAATATTAGAAAGCTTCAGCGGGGCTAATATCAATCGTTGAAGATTCTCTATAAAAAAAACTACCTTAAAATGAGTATAATAATCATGGCTGATTTTTTTCTAACATCGTTTTTTTTCTTTTGAAAAGTCCTTCAAATAAGTACTACAAAAATTTTATAAATATTTATAACAAATATTCTAAGTTTTCAACATATGTATATGATTTAGTAGAAATACATCGCTTCGTCTTATTCTAGCAGTTGGTATGCCACCACATTGATCTCTTAAGTACTTTATTTCGAGAAAGTTTCCCTAAATATCCGAAAAGCTCTCAAAATTTTTATGCCCCTTCATTAAAGCCTCCGCGTTTTTTAATACCAGTGTTGAGTGGCAGTGAAAAGGACTTACAGTCTTACCTTTATCAAACTTTTCTAAGGAGGCGGCAAACCGCTTAGAACTACCGGGTGACATATGTATTTTTACATTAATAATTTAAAATAACATAATTAATTATTTGATCAATATTTACTCGAAATTATTTTTCAAAATATAACATACTGACCAACAATTTATTACATTTTATTATAAAAGTAACGGAATACCTTCCTCATTTTCTAATTTTCGTTCGCTCTGTAAGTAAATCATATAAACCAATACACTGCGAAGATGTTCCGATCTTCCGCAATGTGAAGACATATCCTAGATATTTTTTTCATGTAGTTTCTCAAGCCAATAGGCATGTAATTTTTTTTTTTCATCAATGCAGATGTAATAATCGAACCCGAATTCCTTGGATACTAGGCACACATGCTAACTTCTACGCTACCGGAGAGATACTTAATGTTATTTATTATTAGTAGTACAGAAAATCTTACATTATTAATGAAATCCTCTCCGACTACGAAGCATAAAAATTTCTACAGTCAAAAGTGTATAGTAAAAGCCTTTTTTAGAAAAATTCGCCTTGAGCTCTTTCTCCAATCAATTTTGTACCCAGCATTTGAACCCGTAATTTCTGCTGACCATCGTAACCACTGAGCCATTAAAAAATAGGTCAGGAAAGGCTTTATTTCAAGGTTTTTTTTTGTTAAACAAAGACACAAATAAAAATATTGAGTTTAAAAATTAAGATTAACTGAATAATAATCGTTTTGGTAACCTAGAGATTAGCTTGGGCGCCTGGTATCCAGAGAATGTGAGTTTGATTCCCTAGATGTGATGATTTTTTTTAAGATCTGAAAATTTAAGACTGGACTTGGTTCGAGCAATTATCTGACAACCAATCCCCGCTAAAAATATTTTATATTGTAAAGATCCATAGACTCCACTTTCAGAACGGACATCTTCACACTGTGTAGATCTTTATAATTAGTATAAAAAATAAATCACTCATTTAAAAAATATTAAATATTATTATATTCGTAATAATTTAAACTGTACGAAATAAAAATTAGTTACACATTATTGAAAAAAATACGTATATGGCGTTTTATGAAGTGTGAGTATTAAAAAAATAATTTCAAACACCGCACGTTTCGAATTTTTGCTTTTAATGTCAGAACCACAAATTCATAAAATATTTATTTTCAAATTTAAGTTTTTGTCCCACGGGTGATTTCTTCCAAAATATTTTGAGGGTGCCATATTATATTAATAATCAAAAATGTTTTACAATCCATATAACATTTTTAGCCAGTTTTATATGTGTATCGTTTTAAAAACATTATTGTTCAAATGAAAAATTGATATTGTCAATTTTCCGGAAGCGACAACACATTTTTTTCGTATAGTGGGAGGCAACCACGCAGCATCTGGTATTGACAATTGATTGAACGATTAAAGAATTTTCCAAAGCTTTTTGTCATGAAAATTGTTTTCATAATTCTGCATCATATAGTTTTAGAGATTATTTTACATAAACACACAGTTTTATAATTAACATTTCGTTGTTGAACTTTTAAAGCCTCCAACGTGACAAGTTTGACACAGTGATATTTAAGTTTGTCTTTTTCATATTAGACCGCAAAGCTTTATAAAAGCTTTGATATATTATTATAATAAGGCTTAGTTTTTTTTATTTTGAAAAAATTCAACCTTGTCACAACGAAGATTTTAACAGTGGATCAACAATACATATAATAATTTGATAGAAGCAGAATTTCAAATCTTAATTTTTGTTTAAAATTAGTTTTACAGATTCAATCGTTTTATCGTTTAGTTAGTTTGTGCATAAGGTGTTTCTAGAGGCATGCGATATTTTTGGATAACTATCTTCCACTATTCAGAACAAATCTGATACTTTGGAATGAAATTGCGCTTAAGTAGTAGTTCTCTCGTTAGAATGGCTCACTA
The DNA here is from genome assembly GCA_022683975.1 of Rhyacophila evoluta. Classification (NCBI taxonomy): domain Eukaryota; kingdom Metazoa; phylum Arthropoda; class Insecta; order Trichoptera; family Rhyacophilidae; genus Rhyacophila; species Rhyacophila evoluta. Next base: position 9,686 of record JAGVSQ010004184.1, read on the forward strand.
ACGTAATTTACTTATTGTTTGTGTTAATTGCTGGAATAATCTAACTTACGTGGTTTTCATTTTTCATCATTATCTTATCAAATAAAAAGTATTATATCAACTAGAAATTAATAATTCGTAACAAAATTCGTGTTATATATAACTTAAGAACTTATAGAAGAGTTTAAGAAAAAATAGAATAAAAATTTAAATGATTAGTACAAGAAGACTGTTACCGCGTGAACTACTGTGAAAAGCTCTGATTAATAATATTGGCTGAAGGTATTTGATGGAATCGATAATAAGCTTGAACTCAAAGTCAATTGAAGTCCATACACTTTCGTATGTGTGATAACTAACCTTTAGATTTCTTTGGGATGTATGTCTTTGGGAAATCAATTAATTGAAAGTGTTATTACGATAATTGTTTTGAACTTAACAATAAATGTGTGTTCGTAGCTTTATTTTTTAAAACAATTTTACTTTCAGCCAATTCTAATAGTATGTATACACAATAATATTACAATTATAAACTAGCATTGATATAAAAAAAAACCGATTTCAAGCAGAACGTAGAATTTTATTAACTGCTACCTAACTGATTTAATTTACCAACTAATGGTTGAGTTTAAAAATAAGCCCCGATGCTTAAATATTTACATAATTTAAATTAATGCCAACCAAGCTAATTAAAATTGAATTTCCATTTTAAAGAAATTTATTTTAGGATACAATAAACGTTCCTTGAGTTGTACATTTTTCAGTAAAAAATATCTTTGTATCTATCTTTCAGTCGTTTTTCTAAGATTAGGAATATTTCAATTTTTTATTTTCTTTTAATCTGTGGCTGAGACAGAAAAGTTTAAAATTTTATGAAATGTAACAGAAATACTTTATTTTCATCAAATTGTCTGTTGTAGGAATTAAATACTGTTTAAAAAAAAATAAAAAACATTAAGCCTCTTAATATTATATTAATAGAAAATAATGTAGCATTGTTTACATTATAAATATAATAGTATATTATAATTCTATGATATAATAGTTATTCAAATGTATACGGAATATATATGGCACATTATTAGTATTTTCTCCACTTCATAACAAGCTTCGAAACGATAATTGTAATAAATCGAATTCTATCTTTGGACAAATAGCTTTCCACTTTATCATCGAATTAATGGCAGATGGGTTCTACAGCACTAGAGAAGCTTTCTAGGGTACTAGACTAGACACATCAATGAGGATAGTGTGCTTTAAGCTCTTATTTAATATACAGTTACGTTATGATCTAAAGTACAAGTATAATTGCATAATATATTTATCCAAATGACCGATTTTGATTTTCAGTTTGATTTTACTGTAGTGTATATTAATGTTCACAGTATTTACTTGTAATAATAATTGATGTAATTTATCTTATGAAAATTTCAATGAAATGTATTATTTTCATTTTAATTACTATTAGATAAAACTTAATCATAAAGTCTAAGGATCAAAGTGATATTAATTATTCAATTTAAGTTTTAGTTGTTTGAGAAATGGCTTTCAAGCAGATTGCTTCTTATCTTATCATTGTAGTTTTGCACATACTTAATCAGCCAACTAACTTTGTGGGTTTACAGAGAAAATTAAAATTCTTAGATTTCTGGGTTTAATTTTCCAAGATATTGTTCTCTCTAGGTGGAAGATATCAATATCCGAGGCGATCTCGTTAAACATCACCGTTGCTCTCCGCATTGGCACGACTATTGGCAGGATAGTCCTGCATTTAGGAATGAAAAACAGCTGATGTTCTCGGTTTCTTAGTTAGTAGTTATTAAGGGCATACAGACCAATATTAGCATATCTACTAGCAGGTTAATTCTTTACTTTGGAATTTTAAAAAAACTGACGCTCCCGATTTATTAGATAGTTAGTTATCAATAACGTACAGGCTTATATTAGCTTGGCAGAAGTCTCGCAGTTTTACGTACCTAACTATTTAGACTTCTATATCTAAATAGAGTTGTATTTATCTCTCTCTGCTATATTCACTCCCTACGCGAAGCATATGGCTACGACATGATGCCTCTAAGATTCCTGTCACCAGCATCTCTTAATTCTACTGAGTGCATCCTGCGGATAGTACCCAACTGTCTTCTAGGTCGCCAGAATTCTACAAGTCGGAAAAAGAGACAAGACAAATCCAGACTCTCCAGAGGCATCTATAGTAAATGCTCCAGTTATTTCCAGCACTGTTATATAACATTTAAAAAAACAGTTTGTAGCAATTAAATTCTAGCGTTCATCTTGATAAACGAATCGAGCACTAAAAGATGGTTTCATTTTATTTACTTATAAATCTGCAGTTTTTATTTTCCAATTCATTGTTTCTTTTTTTTACTTTGAGATTACCTCACAGTCGATATAAATAAAAGAAACACAACGAATACGATAAAATATAAAAAATGCCGATTTAACGAAATTTAAAATAATGATACGATGAAGGTAATTTAACATGACTTGGGAGATCATTTGATAAGAGTATGTTTTTTATACACTTTCGGCCTACTTACATTTTACAAGACTTTAAAAATAACGAAATGTTGATCTTAAATTATGGCATATTATCTTTCCACGACAAGTATACCAAAAATACTAGTCAAAAAATAATTCTAAAAAATGTAGTTAAATAAAAAATGAATCAATTTGTTTTTCTAACAGTAAAAAAACCCTAAAGCAATATGTTTTTCTGGTTAATTTGGTGCCCGGTGTAATAAGTGCCGGTAATTCACTTAAGTGTCTTCTTGTATGCCCAAATAATATTCTTGATATTTTTCTCAGAAAGAAAAAACCTTTTTATCTCTTACATACATCACATGTGAAGTTGTTTCAGGAAACCGTATATGATGTTAATATATACGCAGCTAACAAAAGGACTAAGTAAATGCGTGGTATCTAGGGCAACACAAATATTTCATGTTATTATGTTTACGATGTAATACCAAAATTTGTACCAATTATAATGAGTGCACATAATACAATATATTGCTATCAATTTAGACATTATATTGAATGTTTGTCTTATAAGGCAATATGTTAGAAAGCGCAATTTCATTGAATCTGGCGGAAAGAAAAGTCGTTTCAAATAACTGAATAAATGGAGGATTAAGTAATTACAGGGATGACTATGCATTTGAGTATTTGAAGCAAAGATATAGACCATAGAATTACAGACAATCATTAAAAAATATTTGAAAAACTATGTTAAACTATCGAGTTCATTTATTTAGAATCTTGAAAGAGCAACATTTTTTACATCTGTACAATTATGTTGTATTAGAAAGATACAATTTTGTAGAATACAACTGAGAAGTGTGTAATCTGACTATGACAGAGATGCAAAATAGTTATAAATAGATGAGTGAGCAAATGCGCAAGTTTGGCAGCGCGTCAGTCACAACTTGCTCACTCACAAATTCATAGCTATTTCGCATCTTTGTTTCCGTGATTTTGTCGCCGTTGCTTTGTCACCGTGGCATCTATCGTGCCCATACCTAAGAGTCATCTGTATCAACCTTTAAGGTGTTTGCACACCAGACGCGATTTGTTGCGGTTGTATCGCATCATGGCCGGCTTGCTGTGAATGGCCACCTGTATGCTCGCCGCGATAAGCCACGTTCAGTTTGCCAGAGACTTCAATTTTTTTACATTTAATATTTTCGCTGAAGGCCAAACATCTGAAAATATTAATTAAATGGATTTCTTCAATGTGAAAACCTACTTTAATGGATTGTTTTTAATACGAATTGATCAATTGGTCAATCGCTTAACCCATTGAATATCAAATATTTTATTTTTGATTTGACTGTGACATCCACCACAGAGGGTGAAAAAGCAGTATATTGTGTTTATTTTATTTAAAAAAACAAATAATACTCCCCTAATACTGCACTGTTAAGAGTGTTAACGCTATATGTTCAACCCTGAGTAGGACGTTAAAAAAAGAAAAAAAGCTTACGTGCAAGAAGAGGCCTCGAGAAAATGAGGTAAGCAATTGTAGGTCACCAAACCAACAAGCGTCAGGTGTGGACAGATTGTTCTATCACTTTCCCCATACATATTTACCATACCTCGTCTTTTTACATCATACAAAATGGTTGGCAATATCATTTTATTGAAATTTCGTTAACAACCAAACTGAATTCAACTGTAACTCAAAATTATCGATAAATTTATAAAATAAAGGCTCTCATAATTATAGGTAAATTGCCATTTTTATCACCGAAGTGAAAAATATGTTGCCCATCGATATATAAGAAATAGAATTTCATTTAATATATATATAAATATATATTCATTAAAGATAATATTGAAACGAAGTTTTTCTATAGTCCGATTCTATTAACTAATTGGGATAATATGGCAAAAACCCTTATCCTCAAACATTATACTAGGTTAGATTAGGTTACATTGAGTTAGGCTAGATTTATATGGCTTTATTTTACTGTTTTATATAAACATATTGCTGCACCTTGTGAGTGATCGAAGGTCTCATTATTTAAACGCGATCGAGATAGTGAATACAATATTTACACACTACAGTTAATATTTTTATTGTACGTCGAGGTATGTATGGTAAATATTCATCACACATGGATTCAGCTACATTATATTAAATCATTTGTTAAAGAAAATCAAGAAACGAGACTTAATATATAAATAAAATCTATTTTTCTAGAATAATTTTGGGCTTAAAATAATTTTCATCATAAACAACCGATTGATTGCATATATTAAACAATTGTTTGTTTGAATAAAATACAAAATGTACATACGTTTGTTTGCACAGTGGACCACAGTTCTTAAGATAAAAAGTGTTTTCAATCTAGTATACTTGAATTTTTAAAACGATACCAAATCTGACTGTATTCAAAGGATATTGGGTATTTTAAAAGAAGATATTCCTTTCTGAATATTTGATCTTCATGGTGATTTTATAAGGGAAGTCATTTGTATGATAACAATATCTTTTCATAGAAAACGTCTGATAGTGTTATCTTTATATTGAAATCAGTTCGTACGCTTTTCGAATAAATTTATTACAATCGTATGCTTTTATTAGTTTACATTTCTGGAGAATGTATACTGCAAAGCGAGCTTTAGATTATGCGGATATTAATCCGGTACCTGATGCGTAGAGCCAGTATGAATTTGAAGTAAAATAATACAGAGAGTATGTTCAATTCATGTTTATATTAGGGTAAATTTAAACTATTTATGTCTACACGATTACTACCGACACTTCTAGATAACTGTAACGTATTTTTTTTTTGCCTTATACTATGACGAAACGAACGTGAAACACCTTAAAACACAATTAGAAGAGTATTCCAGAAAGGGCATTTTCTTTGTCTTTTTTTGTTGGAATGCAACTTAGCATAAATTAATATGACAATCTCTACCAATCAATGTCACATAAAAAATTATATGCTTTTTAAAAGTAGACAACCATTTTATTTACATTTATTATTCACAACGCATAAACACTCACTCTAGAACATACCGAACCGTAAGTAACATAAAACGTTTTGTCATTAAATTTTAAGTATTTCACGAAGAATTAGTTGGCGTTCACTAGAAAGTGCATTAAAATGAGTATCTCTAGTGTCTGTTGTTTAATTGTAAATTTAAAACCGTATTCTTTTAAAGGTAAGTAATCACTTTACTTTTTTCTGGTATATACTGTAGCTTAACAATCGTTAAACATCCTTCAAAATAAATTATGCCAGAAAAACTATCCATAAATAACGAAGTAGTGTTCATTAAAATGTGTACTGGTTATGTTACTTTTCATGTTAATAACAGAAAAACGACCTAACCCACACAGAACAAACTTTACAGAAGGCACAAAAAAGTTTATTTAATGATTTTGAGCCAAACTCAAAACATTACATTGGCAAAACCTTGAAGTGCATGAAAACTGAAATTGGTGTTTTATTTACTCAAAATGAAATTAATCTAATAATTTATTTAAGAAAAACTTATAACATTGATTGGGTGGAAATTTTTTCCAAACTCAAAAGCTTAATTTAACCCAAAAATCGACGATTAATCGAATGATAAGATCAATTCCATTCATAAAACAATTACTTTATGGTTTTAAACACTAAATTTGAAAAATAAAATTAAAATTATAACTAAATTAGTTCATTTATTTGTGAATTTTATTCATGTCGTACTTTATTTGCGGAACTCAAGTGGGTTATTCGAAATTATCAAATGGGTCACTTGTTTACTCGTGGGTCATAGGTTGCCATCATCTTCATATGTTGTATTCCATATATTTAGAAGAAATTATGCTCCACTATTTCCTGGAGCAGATATACTTTTTCTTTGAGTTAAGCTGCGTCATTCAAAGTTGCCCATAAGTCATTAATTTATAAAATAACAATGCTTTTACGTAAGAATGAGCTTTTAATATATTTATTAGTATTGCATCTGGAAAATGAAATCATATATCAATAAATCTATTCGATATTTTTTTTATTGCTGAAATGAATTTTAACACTAGATTGACAATATCAACCGTTTTTTATTATTATTATTTAAGCCAGCTGAGACCTAATAAAAAGTTTATTTTGACTAAATAGTTGAAACAATTTAACAGAAACAACAAAATTACATAATTTACATAATTAGAAAGTACATAATTTACACTAACATTGAAATATTAAGTTCGCATTTGCTTGAAAACTTGAAACCCTGCATATATGAAGCAATATGTGGAGACTGTAACAAAACTTTCATTTAAAGTAGCAGTTGAAACTTAAGTCTGAATAAGCTTTTTAATAGGCCCAATTTTGAGTATTATAAAGATTACACTACCAAACAATATGGTTGATATCTTCATTTTCCATTCCACATTTACACAATATACTGTCCAAAATCCCAGCACGTCCCAAAGATTCTGCCGCGCCGTAGAGGTCTACTCTACAACGGTTAATAGTGACGATAAGATAGTTTTTTGCGAGCGTACCACGGCGTGATTTGTTCTTTATAAAAAAAATGAAAAAAGTTTATGCCTTTTAAGATGCTACGATTTTTAAGAGGCTTCATATTTTTTTTTTGAAAACAGAAAATGAATGCGGCACCATATATTATTATTTTTACCACTAACGGTTTTGTAAGAAATCTATAAAGAAAAACTAATTAAAATAAAGATTGAGGTTACACGATAACTTTAATCTTCTTAAACCATTTCTTTTTTCTTTTAATTTATCGCTAAAGAAACTACACCAGCGCTTCATTTATATGGGCTGATATCGAAACTAGATCGCATATCTATTGAAAACCTCGTATTTGGGATTATATAAGGGTTGAAGCAGATAGGCTTTTGAGAAACTCATTAAATTTGTAGGATTTGCCTCAGGTTTATTCGAATCCATACCAAAATGCTTAAGAGAAATTGAATACATTCAAATAAATCTGGAAGTGTAATGTAAAAACGTTGAATGAATTAACCGGTAAACATTTTTTTTAAATTTGGAAGTTACACAATACAGTAGGACTTTGGCTTAACTTATATCCGTCCTTATAATCCAAAGCAATCATAATATATATTATAGCGAATTTTCTCATTATATATAATAAAAATAGATGATAGACAGTTGACAGCCTAGAAAACCAAAAATATTCATATGTATCTTTTACCAATTTAAGTACATAATTAAGAGTTTTAATTTAAATGTAATTAAGGCTGGTGTAAGGTAAAGATAAAAGACGCAGAAGGGTTATCGTACAGGACGACTTAGATTGTTTCTAATAAAATCGTAGCTTTCTTTGATGTTGTATTTTTCTTAAGCTTTAGGACCTAAAACCCCATTGATTGATCAAGGCTCGTAAATTATCGTAATAATACATTAAAGGCGACTTTTTAGCGGATACTATATTCTTTTTTGCCGTAGCGGGATCCGTTTTCAAAAAAGCTTGAAGTGCAAGATTTTTTTTGTATTTCAAGTTATAATTCATTATAAAAATATTGTCTTCCAAATTCTCGCAAACTAAGTTGCTCTTAATCCAAACGTTCACTGTACATATTTTAAGAATAGATACGATATTTGTAATCTATATTTTATGTATAAATATTCCTGTCAATGAGAAATATTTTTTTAAAAAAACTATATGTTCAATGAAATTTTTATGTTACACATCATATTTTATAAACGTTATCTAAGTCTTATTTTTATTACATCAAAGTGCACAAATAAGAGTTATTCCTGCAAATATTGATGCCAATATGGAAATCAATGCATGTTTTTAACGAACTACATTACGGAATATATAAGAAAACTTTCGCATAAATCAAAATCAAACGGATAATTTAAAAAATATATATTTTATTTTACAATATATTATTTTGTATATCACTTGTTAAACTCACTCGATAAATCTTTTTTGTTCTCAAAATGACACATTATTCTTATTTAATTTATGTGATATGTTCAAGTGATATTTTTCTAAGCGATGTATTTAATATAATAGTTATAAAATATTTATGATATTAAAATAAAATCGATAAATCAAAAAAATATTATATTCTAATACACATTTAATGACCAGCTAATTAATGAAAAGAGCTACTAACCGGAGTCGAAAATTAATGACACGTGTTTTTACGCTCGTAAAAATCAAAATGACTGTAGAGATTAAAGGATGAATCCCAATAATATAAGAAAAAATGCAACTTGGATAAGATAATTTTTCAATGCTTACATTATTATTATATTTTCATGTTTTTGATTTTACTAAATATTAAATTATTAACAAATTAAAACCATACGATTTTTAATTTTATTAAACTAAAATTTATATAAAGGAATCAAAATATTTATAGGCATGGATAACAAAAAAAATAATGAGCCGTATTTTTGAACAGTTACTTCCAATAACATTAGCGGTTTCCGTTAACAGCCTAACCAAAGCTTTTGAAACTTTCAGGATGCTATCTAAAGTTAAAGAAATACCCAAAATATAAATACATTTATAAATAAAGGACAATTGATGTTTCCAAAAGTTAACAGGGAAAGGCTCTAAAGAAAAGTTCATCAAACGCCTAAGGTAATTATCGTTTTCATCTAAAGAACAAGCTAGCTCGTTTTTGTAAAAGGTGGTCATTGTAATATACGAAAGATTTATTTGACAATGAATAGTAAACGTAATTTTGATTAGTATAATTTTAATTACTCACCTGCCAGATGAAAGTTTCTCCTCGATCTTTCCATTAGTTTTATTCGAGGAAGATGTTTCCAAAATAAACTTTTACCGTTATGCCAAAATTGAAAGGAGAAAATTTAATTATTTTAAAAAGAGACTTGTTCAAAATGTTACATTTTTAATTATGACATGGTGGAAAAGGTTCACGTTGGAAATACCGTCCTAATTTGTTGGTTATTTACGGACGCGTATTTATTCTTAACTTAAATTTTAATTAAATTATCAATTATTTGGTAAAAATCAGTTTTATTAAGGAATGGACAAAATGCTATTAAATCTACTATAATTAATCAAAAGAATTCAACAGATTATTGTTCCAGTCTATGGTAGTTATGCTGTTATCAAATTATACTCATAATGATTTGCTTATTATTACATGTGACTGTTATACTACATTTTTTATACCCATCGTGCACTATTATATTACATATTCATCAATTATTCTTAACTTTATTGAAATCACCCTTATAATTATTACATAAATATTAAAACATAAAGCCAAAAAAAAATATTCGTGACAACACATGTTATTAAAAATATTGATAACATACAGCTCTTACAAAATAAAGTTGGAATTGAACAAATATAATACATTCAAAACTATAAAAAAGCTCTTGAAAATGGAAGTTATGTATTTTCTGGATTATACGTGTGCTGCATAATTAAACTTTAGTTTGTTCAAGTTCCTTGCTAGTAAGCATTTTTTATAATTCCATGAAGCACTTTCAACAAGTTTGCTTAAGCTCGAGATTTCTGACTGAGGTTAATAAATAGCCACTGGTAATTTAAAAAGTAATTACTTTCTATAACTTTTAATATTTCTATTTAGAAATGAAAGATTTTCTTTATTTACTATCGAAAACATGCTCTCAATGTCATATATTTTATATAATTAATATTTTCGACTGATGTTGCTTGGTGGAAATTGATTTTAAATTCCAAATTATTTAACTGGTAAACTTCCATATGTGAGATCACTGTTAGCGACCCGGGTTTCGCCT
>JAGVSQ010004185.1:0-19922 GCA_022683975.1 Rhyacophila evoluta
AGACGACTTGACAGATTATTTTTTACGAAAATTGTTTGTCAGACAATTACTCAACGTAATAGGCATATGTTTTATTGAGTATTAAAAATATGCCCATATTTAGAAACTTTCAAAGTTTGTTTTATTTTGGGTTTCATTGAAAAGTTCGTCAGTAGTAATTATCCATGTCGTTTTTTGAATTGAGATATAATTCATCTTAAAACGGACGATGTTTTTTTTTTGCATGGAGGCCGGCGAAATTTGCGTGAAAATTTGAAAAAATATATATTATCATCTCTCGTTAAGATTCAAAATCAAATTAAATCGTAACCCAGTTATTTCTCATAGAAAAGAAATTTATGACACAGAACTCAGATATGAGTCCACGGAAGCCAACCAATGTTCTATAAAGGCGCATATATGAGTCCACGGTCATTAAGCTGTTAACTGGATCAGTTATCAGTATGCTTATCATTCCCACACCGAAAACAAAAATTTAAATATAGCTTGGTTGTTTAATAATATCATTATGAGTTTAAATAAAAAAGATTTTTTTGTGTTGTTACTTGTTTTACGAAGAACCAGGTGTCTATTATAACTAATTACTAAGGTACAGTTTCTGATAATTTGGTAATACTTTACGCACATATCATAGGAATGCATGGTAGAAGTTGAATATCTTTGAACCTGCGTAAAATCAGAGTTATGATAAATTTGTAAAAGCTTACGGCAAATAGTATAGATACAAATAGAATAGATAGTCACTTATCAACAAAGCTAGACTTATGAAAAGCGACTCACGTTAGTTACGTCACTGTATATGACCGCATAACGGGTTTGGAGACGTGGTGGATAGTCGAGGAGAAAGCAAGCTATGGTAAATCGTGGCTTAAAATTTTTGGTTGTGTGTAAAAAAAGATTTCGTTGTCAAAAATTTAGATGGTGTGGACTGATGAAATTTGTTTTTGAAAGCCAAGTTCTATCTCTGCCTGAAGCGCGGCAATGATGTCCAACAGATGGAAATGATGTACATAATATTTTAAAAGTGCGTATATAAAATCTATTTTCGTATTAAATTTCATGTCGGCTAAAACCGATTTTAATAAAATTCAGCTCGGAAGATACGATCTAATAAAAAATATATTGACTTAAAAATCACAGAAAAATAAAATGTATTAATCATTTATTATAAAAACATGTTGCCCGACAGTCGGTTGGTAAGCAACATTTATATACTCTATTTTTAGAAGGTATATGATTAAAACTGTCATATCTTTGTACTTGAACAAAGATAATTAAAGTTTATTTAAACATATACACTAATTACTTTCCACAAAAAAAAACAAAAATGTTTACTTTTTATCTCATATCCTATTTTGTTTCCGTTGTGGTTGTCATTTCAAATTAATTCTATTATTGATACACGCGTCTGATAATATGAGCATGCTAATATTATGATAATAGTAAATAATTTATGTCAAAAGATAATACATATACGTATGTCTTCTGTTTAGAATATTCATTGATAAAAAAATTAAAATTATAGTTTTATATTTCTAATTTTATCATATAAAAGTAGAAATGATTAAAATTATCATTGGAAGGATATAGATTTTTTGTACAATGATTTCCTCCTGAGCGAATTTAATGAAAGAAACGTTTTTATTAAGAGATTATAAATGTAACGATATTCGTTTGCGATGAGTATCCATGTGTACCAACCTTCAGGTATGAAGGTAAAAGTTAGATAAAGCTGTAGGGCATAAAATAAAAGGTGTCCATACTTGAACACCACGCGTGTGACGTTCAAGCTCTCATTTCCCGCGCCCCGCATGGAAATGTCGGCGAAAGAACGCGAATATCGCAATATTTTTTCATATTTCCCTGGCGGATCCCCGTCTCACTCGCTACCCGACCATTTGCTATTCGAAATTAACGCTATTCATGCCGATTTTGAAAGACACCATTGTGGCTACAATTTAGTTCTTATTCAGAGCATTTTCAAAAGAGCTCCACACTCACCGGGCATCTGAAGGGGGGAGGGGAGATGCCCCAGACCGACGCCTGCGCCCCTCCCCTTTCTCTCTATGAAGTGTTCGCCTCTTTGACAGCCGTGAATGCCTAAGTAACAACTTGCGAAGATACATGTGACGCTGAGTTATGTTTTCTTCTATTGAACTGTTCGGTATGTTTTCTCCGAGGGAAGAGAAGGAAGAATCACTAAAGGGGGCTGTTGTTTGGTTAATGCCGGCATTATTCATGACTTGATATTTTACTATTGTGGAAAATGCTAACACAGTGGTGACTATCATTTTATAAAACGTGCTATCTCAATCATAATAGCATACGAATGGATATCTCTTTAATTGTTCACTCATCTCATCTCTACTAAAAACAATATTTAAAACGTGAAATTATACACATACCTTCATTTGTCTGTATTTTAATTCTACAACGACACTACACACTTAAATCGAATACACATTGAAGAACGAATGACTAAAACAAATATAAAATTAAGCTGATTTGATGAGTTTTTTTATTTATGTCATTCCATAGATTTTTGATTAAAAATTATCGGTTATATATTTTATTTGTACTATAGAACCTGCTCAGTGGCGTAGCTACATATTCAACGCCCTTGAGCAAGTAAAATCATTGCGCTCCCCGTGATTTTTCAACCGTTATGCTATTTTAAGTTTTTTACTTCTTTCCAGAAATTATGGTTTCTCGTTTTTTTAGCTCTCACGCTACCTTAAATTGTTTAATTCCTGCAAGAACTTGTTTCTCCAATAATATTTTGCGCCTCCCATGATTCGTGCGCCTGCACAAATTCGCTCCAACTGCTACCTCGGTAGCTACGCCACTGAAACTACTTGAAGTTTTGCAAGAGCACGTAATCAAGGACTTATTATTAATAGTTTGATAAATAAACAATCAACATATGGACGTATTCGATTTATTGTTTTTAATTTATTTTTTATTTAAAAATATTATTTTTGTACTGATATTTTGGCCTTTGAGTATGCAGCATGCATCAACGCAACGTACTGTTGGTGTTCATTTGATAATCACAATTAGCAAAAAAGCAGAGCTTAATAAAGCAATTAAGATAACAAAAAATGAGACTATATTGTGACCGTGACCGTAGATGATCTTTTAGTAAACACGAATTTAATTCACGGGCAGATACGGGACACTAACCTTACGACCTCACACGATTCACAAGCGTGCGCGCTTATCAACTACTAATATAATACGTAATACGAATATACTTAAATGATTTTCGTGTAGCGATTAATGGATTGAGCGATTAGATGACAACAAACCTTCGTTGAAAATATTTTGCCAAGATAAATTTTGACATTGTGGAGATTCATATACGTTATATGCATTAGAGAGGTCACGTTATAAAATAAAAGATACGGAAGCATTGCAAAAGCTTAAAACAAAAAACGGAAAGTTGAAAAAAATAATAATTATTTAATCAAAATGAACATTTGCATTATCGAGCAATTACCAATGAAATCCCTGGAAGATTTTGGATAGAAAGTAGTACTTGTCTTTGGAACGAAAATTTTGGTTTGCAATATAACTTAAAGCACCCGATAGCATATGATTTTATGAATTTGAAATTTTTAAAACATTTTTGATCCAAATCTAATTAACTATCATGTAAATGTTTGTCCTGACACTTTTTTTTAGAAAAATCGGTTGATCCATGTCTTGCGATTAACATGTAACAAACATATATTTTTTTTTCATCGGCAACCGCCGATGACCATGATATATAAGCATACAATTATATCCTTGATATAAAGAATATAGTTGATAAATGTAGAGGAAATTTTCCACATATAAAGTCTTCAACACATGTTTTAAATTGTAAATGTATAAAATATTTTTAAAAACAGTATTCAGTAAAAAATATTGTTGTGATATGTGACATTTATTTTTGTTTTATTATAACAGAGATTCAATTCAAGACTTAGTTGGATATTCGTTGATTGTGATAGAAATATAAGAGAAATGTTGTGACGTTTGAGGATAAAAAAAAAACAAATGAGTGTTTTGAAGAACGAACATATTCAGTTCGAAATAGCCGAATTCTATATTTGAAATATTTTCCCACGTCTGTATGTATGCGTGAAAGCACACATTATAAATAGATATCTGTAAAATTTTGACATATTGTTAACCCCCGTTGCAGCATAGCATTATCGATGTTGTAACATTCGTGTCAAATGCCGTTGAAGGGTTAATGGTATGATTTCGATTTGTACAGACGGTATATAAGTATAATATAAACATAGCGAACGAATTCGCTCATATATCATTGTTATGCTTGCGTTTGAATTTTCTTTGATTTGATGCCATTGTCTGCGTAGAATAAAAACGACACTTTTTGTGTTGATTTGAAAAGATGTTTTATTATTCAAAGCCTGAGCACAAAAGTAGACGCGATGACAAAATACTTCGTCATTAGACTTTTTTTTATACAAAGACATCGGAGACAATAATTCTATTCTTGTCCTTTTCACGTTTTGACAAACTCTTTAGAATAAATAAAATGCCAACTCCGCCAAATGTCGATCTTGAATCCATGCAAATATGGACGATGATTCAGTCAAATAAATTATACGACCAAGGTTCAGTAATCTTCGTACCGTTACTTATTTGTATTGATTCTTAGAAGTATAGATTTTGCAATGAATAGAAGCAACAGAATTATCCGTGGAATTCATGAAGTTGTAGCTAAGACACGTACTAAGGATGCCTTTGGAAAGTCTTGGTTATGATTGACGAAATTTATGTCTTCTAGTATTTTTTCCATGTCCGCTCCGAAAGTGGAGGATATGGATCTTCGCAGTGTGAAGACATGTCTTGACAGATTATTTTTTACGAGAATTGATTGTCAAACAATTGCTCTGGCACACGGTCCTGCATGCTTCGGATTTTTAAAAAGTCCGATAGATGTGGGAATCAAACCTGCATTCCCCAGATGATAACTTCTACGCTACCGGGGAGACCTCTTCTTCAGATTGACGTAACTCCCGTGTCCTGGTATACCATATGGTAATACTGGACGATAGATTTAAGACATGCTTATATGATTTGGATGAAAAGCAATCTGCAGGCAACAGAGAATGTTCGAACTACTGCATATGAGCCATATACAGAGAGCAGATATGATAAAAGAAGAAAGATACACAATATTTTTGACTTTTTTCACAGGTAAAGCATATAGATTTCATTAATGTGAAAAGGCTTGTTTTGAAAGATAGTTTTCACAGAAATGGGGTATCAACTGATCGGCTGATCCATCTGACATCAAATACCTTCATTAAATGCACGTTGATTTTTATGCAGTTACAGGACTTGCATCCACGATCATAAGCATTTCAGTCACTCACAATCGCGTGCGCAAATCTACATGACTACGAGATGATTGATATAATCATAACAAATAACAATGGAAAAAAAAACTTATCTTGTGTCTCTTAAATATCAATATTTGTAAGATAGGTAGTGGTTGCGTGCTCTAATATAATACATGTAAAATAACATTAATGTGTTCGTGGTATTGATCATGTATTAAAACTCGATGAGCTTTTCGGCGCATCGTTTGAGGCCGGCTCTTTTGGTAGGCACCAATTATGAAAATATAAATTAACAATAAATATTACTATATACTGACAAAGGATTTGTTAATCCATTGAAGTGACACAAATGAAACATTGTTCCGAAACTCGAATAGAATAAATTTTATCTTTCATAGAAAATAATCAAATGTACAACATTATTATTGGAAATTATCCCATTTTACACAATACATTTATTGCTCTTGTGTTGGTCAATATTATTGAAATATTATATGAATAGTACGTTATGACACATTTTTACAGAACCGAATCGGTCGATCGGCTTTCCACGTTCAGTTGTGCAAAAATATTATATGAAGAATGCTATGTACAGAATTTTTTTTATATAAATTATCTGAAATATGTCATCTTCGGGGTGTATTTGAGTCAAAATGATTTATAAAAAAGATATTGACGACATGAATGTATTTTTCCAATGCACATTGTGTAGCCGATACTTTAAAATTTGAAATTCACATTTGAAGCTCAAAAAATGAACTACAAGCCGTGCGTATATACATGGGAAATTACATACAAAAGGGCTTAGCAGGGCAGTATAATAGATATCGGAATTAGTATAATATACACTATAATACACAGTAATCGACGTCTCGTGATACTGAAATTAACGTATTCCATCACGTTTATTACACGACGGTATACATCACTATAACCGTTTTAGAGAAATAGTGAATGATGGGGAAGAAAGCAAGTATATTAGAAGCGGTAGAATGATATGAATTGTAAAATAGTGTTTTATGGTGAGTTTAAAAGACTTTTGAGCTAAGACAGTTTTTGCTTTTACAATGTATATGTTATGAAAATATTATCCAAATGTTATTGGCTGTTTATTTTTTACTTTATTGATAAATTGCTAGACATCAAGTCAAAAATTGATTCCCTGTCAGTCTCTTGACAGTTCCTACATCGGGATATTTTTGCTATACAGTAATGAAAACTTTACACCTCGTTGTATCTCAAGTTTACGAAGAATATTGTCAGAAATCAGAATCTGGTTGCTAAAACAATATAATCAAAAATAAATTACGACAAAAGAAAACGGCTTTGGCCACGTTCATCATTATTTACCGCTTCTAAAATTAGTTTTTGAAAACTCAGTTATATAATATATTGAGTCACGGATCATATTTTACGTCGTATTGCGATTAGGTAACTCCAAAAGAATAAAAAGAAATTAAGATAATCTTTCTGGCCGAAACAAATCAACAAAATGGTATCGCTCCAGAAATTGTTAAAAGTGACATCATTTTAACCAGATTTTATAATCTAGTTGCAGTTGTATATTAATTACGATGCATTGAATGAGACAGGTGTTGCTGGTTAGGTCAACAGATAATTTATATTATACCATTTTGTGTCGTATACCTAAACAGTTGGTCAAAGAGTTTCTGTGGTCGGTTCTCGAGATTGATTCCGAAAGAGACAATGGCCTAGCTACCTAAAAGCAGTTGCAGCTAACTGCTCCAGGCCGCTGCTGGGGGATATTAACAAGCTCTGTATATGTTCTAATAGGAAATAAAAGGTTGAAGGTAGCATGAGAGCTAAAAAAATGAGAAATAACAAGGAGCGTAACGATTTTACTTGCCCCAAGACGCTGAATACGTAGCTACTCCAATGAGTAGGTTCTATAGTACAAATAAAATATATAACCGTTAATTTTTAATCAAAAGTCCATGGAATGACACAATTAAAAAATTTATCAAATCAGCTTCATTCAATATTTGTTTAGTTCCTCGTACTTCAATGTATTCGATTTAAGTGTATAGTGTACTTGTAGAATTAAAATGAAGATATGAATATATTTTCACGTTTTAAATGTTGTTTTTAGTAGAGATGGGTGAATAATTAAAGTGATATCGATTCGTACCCACCAGATCCACTCTTAGATGCTTCCTCTTTCAATGCGGACGATTTGTCTTTGTCGGTTGAGATGGTAAAAAACAGCGTTGTTGTCATAAGGCTTCTTCTACACGTAAGCTTCATGACGTATGTTTTGTACCCATGCATAACGTTAATGCCTCCTCTCTTGAGATGGTGATAATCGTTCTTAACTACATAATTGTGTTAAATATTTATACTATTAGAACTTTCATATAAATTGCGCTGAGCATACATTATAACTTATCTGATTAAATCGTTGAATTGTATGTTAAACATCTCTTAACCGAGCAAACGTTACATATGGGAAATTGAATAATAAAGTATAATTTGGGCGCGAAAATGTCCAGTTCAGTCTGCGAACATTTCCATTGATGCGACTCCACAATGTGGCTTGATGGACAAGCGGGAACAATTAACGCATTTTCCGCGATTGTTGGCAACAATGGCCGAGCTGGTGTTGTGTTATTGTTTGCCGCAAACAATGCAATGGCGCACTGCAGCGGCCGATCTGGATGCTCGAATTTATTTAGTTTCCTACTATTTATTGTTATTAGCGATAATATCAAACATACAAACAAGTTTTTCATTTGTAAATCTATTATTACCAATTTAATCTTGTATGACGCAGTGAATATATTTTTGTTTATGCAATTTACAAAATTGCTTTCAATACAACATTTAGTTCGTTACTTTCATTAGAATTCAAAAGCTAAACGCGTCAGATTGTCCATGACTTTTTATGTAACTGAAGTTATGTGAAGCCCGATATCGGTGCACTCAGTTTTCTAGCTAATTATATCTATGGTGGGCAGTGCCGCGCTCTGGGTAGAAGGCGACCTTATTCAAAAAGCTTTTTGATCCACCAGTCTACATATTTTTACTGAATAATACATTGCAATTTTTTAAGCCTAATAAACCTTTACTAAGTATTTTCCACAAGTAACTCATATTTTCATACTATACTTGTTTCAATTATGCAAAAATCATTTCATTATTGGCGAATTTATTCAATTTCTGATGAAAAGGCGCCAATCATATTCAGGCGCCCTTTTGCAGTGCACAATCTGGACATTAGCATGGCGCGGCTCTGAGGGTGGGTATTTTCCCTTTCCCCCGTTAGACATCAAAGATCTAAAAATCTTCCTATAAATATATCGTTGTGCTTTAAGGCTTTTCAAAGTGTCAGGCTTTCGTGGTATTTGGTTATATTATTACGTCATTTACAGGCAATTCGAGGCGTGCATTATTTATGTATAAGAGTAGGTGAATCCCGGGAATTCCCGTTTCCCATACACATAGAGGAAAAATAATACCTATAAGACTATTTATAATTTTCATAAGAATAAATATTTATTAAAATTTTATTTTCTATTTTTTTAATGTTGTAACTACAATATACAATGTATACAATATGGTCTTGTGATTACGTTGCCACGTGTGAAGTATCTTATCAAAGAAGTTGGGCTTCACTGAGCCTTGTAATACCAATCAAATTGCAATACCTCGTAAATGTATTTATAAAAGATTCGTCGATATTGATAAATATTATAAAATGAGAATGTTTGATTAAAATTCATTATAAAGGTGACACCTGGTTTCCAAATAACAGTATTGGGAGTTTGTAGATTTTTGAAATATCCATTATTATTCAACACGATGTCGCAAGGGTAAATGAAAATTATTGATCATCTTCTTTCTCAAGGGATATTGGATAGATATACCCTACCCGTGGAATCATCCTTTCATGGACTATTACCCCAAGGCCTAAAGCTGTGCCTTTGGGACAAATTACGAAATACTTAATGACTGATGGAATTATGGATAATCAATTATCTATTGCATTAATATTACAACTAACCAGCTATTTTTACTTTGTTTTAGATATCCATGGAAGTGGTATTTAATGATTGGCTGCTTTTGATGAAAACTTCTGAAATTCAATGGTGAGTGCATCAATTTAAATTATTACATTTTTGATAACATTTATTACATTTGATATTAACAAGGTTCATGTTAGACTTTTTAAGTGAAATCCAATGAAAAGATTTTATGATATATAGCTGTATGCCTAGATAACCTTTGCCAAATGTAAAAAAAAAGAAACCGGAAGACAGTGCTTCCCAAACTTTTTCAGTTCACGGCACCTTTTTTAAATTAATATTTTCCTACGGCGCCCTACCCTAAGTATGTATGAATAATCATAGCTAAGAGATAAAAAAAATCGTTGTATGCTCGTCTTTAAGCTCTCATGCTACTAAAATTTTTACTTCTTTCGAGAAAATTATAGTCTCTAGTTTTTTTTAGTTTGCGCTACTAAAATATCGCAGCACCCCTGTGACTGTACTATATAGATGCGACACACATGTTGGGAATCCCTACCGTAAGATATATCCATGCAGTATATATATTGAATTTCATTGTATGCATATTAATGCAGAGGGTGTCCATTAAAGCCAAATGTCCGTTTTACAAAAATGTGATTTTCTGAATGCGTTTCTTACTAACATTCAGGAATCCAACATTTGAACATTTGTTTCTTAGTTATATGTATATCTGTTAGAATACTGCAGCAATGGCATTCGAGACTTATTCTATAAACATATATGTCACCGTTCAGGTAGGTTATGCTGTTTTGTGGAAATTCCACAAAACGACAATCAATTTTGTAGTTACTTATACATTTAGTTGTTCTATAAGTATATTTACAATACAATGGCTGAATAATCTGTGTTATAGTTCTACGCTTTCAATATGTGTCTCAATTCCATTAATTCCACTAAAAATTTGCATGAAATGGGTTATTTTTATTCTACCTTATTTACTTTTCTTTAAAAACACTTCACATCCCCCTGGAATCGTTTTTATACAGAAGAGTTCAAAGCGGCTAGTTTTCACATCAGTAGTCTCCAAACTAATTGAATATTGGAGTAATTTTTAAAAATGTTAATTATATGGCGAGTCAAATATATATATGGGTATACCTGTTTTTTAATTCTAAGTATTAACACTGTTATAACATTGATAAATGCGTTATGGAGAATCGGTAGGCAAATTTATATAAATGAAACAATTTCTCACGTCGTTTACTGGTAGTATGCGAACAACCGCTACCAAGGGCCAAGCCGTTTTAATGTACGAAATGTGCACTGCATGAAGGCACTAGATTATGACGAGGACCTTTTTGTAAGAAAAATGAAATTAATTCAACGGTAATTTTTTCATGTAATGATGTTTGAGTAATAAAAACTATTATACTGTAAAAATATAAAATACTTTGAAAGTAAAAAAGGCTAGAAAGTTAAATTCTAATAAATTATTGAACTTTAAAAACAATATGTAGCTTTCACCGCATAGTAGTTTATTCCACTATGTGTGTAACTCTTCTGTTGGTGTGATAGATATTTTATATAAATTGAAGAATTGATTATATTGGAAAAATTTAAAACATGCATTATTTAACAGTTTATCATTATAATATCAAAATGCTCTATTTGATAATCTGCATATTCATGGTCAACTCTATTACTGATTGCAAAGTCAAATAGGCATTGAATACCCAACATCGGTCAAGTTAAGTAACAGGCTAATGTTACTGGCAAGTAAATATATTTCTGTTGCCAAAAAATTATATACTGAATGAGTTCCCTTGAAAATCATAGATAGCTATTTCATTATCAAGGTGTGGTGTACTGGGTACATTTTTATGCAAGTGTACATAGGTACCTGATGACGTGTAAATCATGATAAAGCTCAAGTATGCGAATAATTTTATATTTTTTACTTGAATCAATATTCAACAGCAAAATTCAGACTGTAATTATTTATATCTTATTAAAAATCTACTTTTAGTTATTAAATGACAGACATGATACGATTCTATTTTATAAGATTCACTCAGCTATTTTGGCTATTAATCTGTCGGAAATATCATACCTACACCATAAATTTCAAGTGAATCTGCGAAATTATTTTATGACACGTATGTGCGTAATATTTTGTTGACGACCAAGGTCCAGTTGTGATTGATCTCTTTCGACAATGTGTTTTAATTTCATTTGATTCAAATGTATTTATACAATACCACTATTATATTGTACATCCCATAATCGATTCGCAGACCTAAAAGTTGGTTACGATCATACTATTCATTAATATGGTTATGAGACATGCATCATTACAGAACTGCAATTGTTTGATATAAATGATTATTTATACATCAATGCAATCAATGGTGTTATCAATGCAGAAATATACTTCATGAAATACCCGATACTCACTTAACAGGTAGATCATCTCTCTGCATTTGTGTGAAATAAGATTTTCTTTTGAAGTATCATTAAATTATTAAATATATTGTTGAATGAAGCAAGAATGTTTATAATTTGCAAGATTCTAATTTTACCTCTCTTTTACATCATGAAATAAAAGACAAAGGGTTTACATATAAAAATATTTTATTAAAAACATTTTGGTAACATTTAATAAGAACACTTAGGTAAAAATAAATCGACAATAAAATCATTTATAAAGAACAGCCTGAACGGGAAGTCCACGGAAATAGCCGGAACAGCAAAAAATAAAATAAATAACATTCTAGGCAAAGAAGTGTCTAATTGACAACCAGAGTTAAGGCATCGCAAGAACCATATAATTAAGTACTGTTAAATATCTATATCTAATATTACAACAAATATTTGCCTATCGCCTATTGATTTATATTTATTGACCAGTTTGCTTAACAAGTGTTTACCTCATGAGTAGAACCCTGTCATCGATGAGTGTCCGAGGGACAACTGGAAGATATGACATGACATGTTACGGCAACTGTTCTATTAAACTACAACGGCCAATTTAATTATTTTCCCTAACAAATATCTGTTAAGTATTTTTTAAATAATTTTTTTACCTAAAAACGAGTATTATTGCAACACAATGTAAGGAGTTCTTTCACGAGACACAAATGTTTCGCATTTAGTTTAGATAATAAACTACAGTCTAAAAAACACCCCAATCATAAACTTAACTAGATTTTTTCATATTCTCTAATAACATCTTGGGCTAATTTTTGATACTAGAGTGATATAACATTTTCATATTGTACTCTTAAAATTATTTTGAATTAAAACTGAATGAGGAATACACAAGTTACAATATTGCAAGCAAGTGAGATTGTGCATGTCGCAGTCGCGTCACACTGACGCAAATCAATGATTAACATTAAAATAAAGAAAATTGTACTTTAATTTCACAAGAGTGCATTTATAACACAAAATTAACAAACCAAACATAAAAATAATTAGAACAGTCAACAAAAATTTAAATTTACGAGCATTGGCACTTGAAATATTTTATTAAAATTACACGTCTCGATTAGCATTGTGTAAAATCAACTTAAAAACTAAATTCAGATCAGTCATTTTTATGGTATCACATCAAAAAAAGACTTAAGAAGGAAACACAAATTATACGCTGACACTGCGGATCTTTACTGTGGATTAAAATAAGATGAAGACATCTAACAAACAATATATTATTATCAATATATAAATCCATATATATAATATATAATAAAAAACAAAGCTTTCCCGCAGCGAGCCGCCTCGGCACACTGAAGGGGATGGAAATGAACTTTCAAAGGAGAATTGTCGATGTGTTGAAAGTATTTTTACCACAAAAAAATCATAAATTATTAATTACACAGTGCAATCTGTATCGTTAAAATATAATAGTGATTATCAT
The DNA here is from genome assembly GCA_022683975.1 of Rhyacophila evoluta. NCBI lineage: Eukaryota > Metazoa > Arthropoda > Insecta > Trichoptera > Rhyacophilidae > Rhyacophila > Rhyacophila evoluta. The sequence continues at coordinate 13,263 of JAGVSQ010004185.1, forward strand.
TCAAATAGTTTTATCTTTTTAGAAAGAGGTAATAATCTGTTAAGTTTACTAAAAATATTGAGCGAAACGCCCTTACGGCGTAAATATATCACGTCATTACAAGAATAATAAGAACCAATCAGTTTGGTACGCTCCGAGAAGCATTCGGAGTCACTCCCTGCATACCCTAAACCTACATAATGCTTATCAGATACAAGATACAAACCGTAGACACCATCTTCACCCGATTCGTGTCCTACGTCCTTTTGCAAAGGAACCAGAGGTACATTGAGTACTAACACATAACACGCTAAAACCGACTCTCAATATAAAAATACTGTCATTTGACTATGGTTTTAGTTTTTAACAAAATTATATAATAAAACAATTAAATTAATTCATCAATAAAAAAATATGATTCGACTAACACAGTGAAAAATGCAGAATTTGAAATGATCATAAATGTAACATCACCGACGAGCGGACCCGATCGGGACCGCACGCCAAATTACAGGATTCAATTTATCAGGCAGTCTTTTTAATCTTTGTTCCATTTCTGCCACACTCCATTAAGGAATGCGGGTATTGCGTACGCATCCCTCTGAGGAGACCGAATTGATAAATCATAAACTCTAATGGCTACGACTAAACTTCAAACGTGGAATAAAAGATAATCCAGGAATCACATGTGAAGTATTCAATAAGACAGGGCAAGGATCGAACCGGACGAGTCGGGGCAGAGAGTCTTCGAGACGGCCTGATTGCCGTCAGAATCGCCCGGAATGCGCCGCGACACTGGTTTTTTTAAAAATTAAATTACATTACGATCTAAGGTTACAAAATTCCAAAGCGGGTTACATAAAAGCAATTTGTTTCGGTGTGGTTCCACATTATTGACGGCCTTCATTTCGAAGGCCGGATTCATAAGCTCATATATATATTAATAGAAATATTGTTTGTAAAAATACCTATTCTGACCGATCGCTAGTCGAGTGGAGACCGATGGCGACGTTTCGACTGCGAACGTTTCTGTCATGAAAATAAAATTTAGGACTAAATTATTTCCGACCGGAAAGAGGGTGAGGTGCAGAACGCTCGCCCGCCGTTCGCACAATTATGATATGCGTGGAAGTTTTAAACTAATCACATAAACTTATTTGAAGAAGTGATATTATCACGATAATTTTATCAACATCCGTCGATTCAAGTTCGACTTCGTTCAGCTGGGACGGCAAATCCATTATTAGAAATTTGTATATAAATACGTAATATCGAGTCATGTCAGTTTGGCCAGAGGTGAATTGTCAAATAAGATATCTCAATGGAAGCTGCCGGAGAAGTGTGCTGTAGTCGGCGATTAAGCGATGGTGAAATTGAAATGGCATCGGGGACACATCTCTACACCGTACTCCGGTTGTGGATATTCGCTCAGACGGTGGTACTGCGAACGATTGTTGAAGAACATTGAAGTGTTGTTTGTCGGCAGATGAGCATACCTGAAGTTCCAGTTAGTCTTCACATTGCTGTTCAAATCCAACAAGTTTCGTCCTTGGTATGAGACACCGATTTCTGGCGACAGCTTCGGCAACACACACTGGAAATAAAGATCAAACTATTAATAGCAGTGATAAAAGGTATCTATTTTAGAGGTAAACAATTGGAAACTGTAATTGAATGAAAGGTTTAATTGTATCGACCTTTCCGATTCAATAGCTGTGATAAAAGTGCGAAAATTCCCTTTACAGAGAGACAAAAATAAATAATCAAATAATTTTCCATCACACTATCTATACAAATGAAATACCCTAAATCTTTTAAATAGTAGATGGAAGAAATAATGAATTCTTTACTATTGTCATTTTTTTTTTAAATATATTGATTTTAATTTCTATGAAGGTGGACGTGCTAAATTATCACTTAATATTAGATCTTTGTTTAAAAATATAAATATTTATGTACAGAGCTAAATTAACAGCGTTATTTAGCCATTATCCCTTTCATGAGTAAGTTTTTTGATAGATGTCTTAATTCGATTGAGGAATGGCATTTCTAACATAGCTGTATATAAAAACTAGGCCGATTTTATGTAATTTGCGAAATATACAGCTTTTATGTATTACAAGTTTCAGGGGTACCTAACATTTTTTTTGTGAAGTATTTTTTAGTAAACTACTAATGACACTTTTGAATTCCTCAAAATAAGAAATATAATGAATTAACTTGCATAATACACAGGACTAGGATGTCCTTGATCCTTATCACATACATACATACTCATATAACACATCACGGAACATATAAAATTTTCGATTATTAGGATCGTCACAATGAATCGGCAAGATAATTGATTTTCATGTAATTTTAATTTGAATTAAACAAAAATACCGAATTCACACTTGATATGTTGCTTTTATACTTTTTTGCAAGTCGTAATTTACTGGTTAAAAAGAAACAGGAGAATAGGTTGATACTCGTATGAATGCATGAATGATACACTCAATAAATAAAACAAACAGTTAAGCATTTTCATAAAACTAACGTTTATAATCATCCGAAATTGAAAATAATATGCGTTATTACGCAATAAATATGTAACAATGGGACACGCGATGTAGACAACTGAGAGCCACTTAAAAAATTTGACAGGAACGTTGACCTTTTTTAATTTGAAATATCCCAGTCAATAATCATGATTCTTTTGAAAATATTCTCATAGTTCACCAGACGTTGATACACGTAGATATTTCAACAAGAAGCAACAGCTTGTACGATCGGACGTAGTATTACGTGCGTATTCCTTTATGTACAGGTAGTGTTGGAAGACATTATATCCATACTATAATACTTACTATATGGGTTAATAACCAATATCCAAAAAAAAATATTTGAGATACCCAGCTTCAGCCGTATAAATAAAATTGAATTTTTCAAAGGTAACAATAAAATGAATTGAGTTCATATTTTATATTCTATATGTAGATGGATAAGTTGACTCTAAAACCCTGAACTCCAGGACGAGCCGATAATCAAACACTTTGTCCACAGTTGAATGATTTTTGCGTTTATTTTAAGCATAAGTACATTAATGCAATTAAAATTTCCAACATTAAGACAGCATGGAGAAGTTATTATGGTTATATTTTTATTTATTTGGCGCATTAGTAATAATAAAATTGAAAAGATCTTGTACACTGCTTAGAGCTTGACTTTTATATCGATAAAATAAATATACACTGACAGAATAGTTATAAATGAATAATTTAATAGTGTTTTAAAAAGACAATAATAGTAAATTGGTTATTTGTTTTAATTATTTGACTCTTTGTTTGGCGCGCGTCCTTAATCCGACATATTGGCGGCGGAGTAATGACATTATTTTGGCTACCTTATCAATGAAAATCTTATGTAAATATAAATGGTTTTAACATCTTACTTTATCTGTATTTTGTGGGCTGGCCGGCAAAGATATGCCATTTATCGATTCCGATTTAATAGAACCAAGCGACCCAATACCGCTCGATTCACTGGAAACCGACAGGCTTGGGCTGGATTGCGAAAAGGCCAAGATGTCCCTCAACCCAAATGCACTGTATGAAGAATAAGTGTCCGGCTCCAATCCGGATAGAGGTAACGCAACGCTGAGTGCCATTCCTGAATAAAAAAAACAATAATTGATAGTTAAAAATACAATAAAGCCGCATCTGCACAATTATAGTCGCGTATGCATTTTTGTGAAAAATATTGACAGGCGTATATTGAGACGCAAAAAAATATTTTTCACTACATAAAACACACCTTCTGCGCTGAAAGAACTACCGTTACGGCATCGTTTCAATAAAATAAGCACGTAAAACGATATCACTAATAAAAATAGCGTGTAATTGAGTATCATACCTATTTTTTCTGGATGTTTGGGTTGAATATGCGAGCATAGACGACAACTGCACAAAACGGACCGTGGGCTCGTCAATCGCACGACACTACTGTGAAGTTGTCTCGCTTTATTTGGCTTAATTCGCACTTGTTCATACCTGGCCGCTAAAAATGGATGGCCGTTGTAAACATTGCAATAAATTAATCAAATTGATTATTTTTAAAAATAAATGTGCACTCATACAAAAACAGCAGAATTTTGAAAATATGTATTAGATTTTAGGTATTTCTTTCAGAAAATATTTTATACATTGCTTAATTATAATCTTTTGTACAGAAAATGTAATTATATGTATAGATTTTTTATAAAACAAATGAATTAGTGTTGTTGTATACCATGACAGATCTTCAATAAATTTTACTAGCTAATATTTTAGTTTTATGGAATGTAGCCATATTACAATAATCTGCTAAACAGCCAAACTAAAAATATTTTTTACTGAACTCTATTGTGGAAAAATATAAGCTTTACCATTGCAATGTTCGCGAAGTAGTGTAAAATCAGTTCGGTAGAGTTCTCTGGTAATACAGAAATATAATTTTATTTAGCCGAGACTGAAACCACTTGCTTAGATCTTTGTTGAGTTTATCATAGATGTCATACATTATTTAAAATTTTTATTTTAATTATTTTTTTTTCCTAATAATTTATTTACATTGAATATAATATAATACATTTTATAGTTATTTGAGTGGAATAACTAATGCAATTTAAAAGTGCAAAAATTTAAATATTTAGAGAGATTATATTATTAAATTATCGAAAATTTTCATTTCATGTCATCTCTGCTAACACGACATTTATAATAATTAAAATATGTTAGATATGATAATCGAGTTCGATTTTCAAATAAATTCACTTTTCATGTACAATTAGCTATTAATAAAATTATTCAAGTATTGTAAAATTTAGAGGATATCCATTGCAAGGGGTCTTTTGGCACCCCGGACAACAACGCCGTTTTGGCACCCAAGTAGAGGGAATCATAATTATGTAATATATGTTTAACCGGAATATATTTAATATCACGCGAATGAAAAAAGAAACGGTTGGCTAGTCAGTTGTGTGGTAGATTTTATTAGTACTGAACATATTTTTCGTTTCCTCTTGTTTTTTTAGGTCTCGCGCCTAAAAAAATCTTTACTTCCTTCCGAAAATTCTGAATAGATAATTTCAGTAATTTCGCCGTCTCTCAATGATATAGTAAGATATATTAAAAAATATCAAGAACTTTGGTGTTAATTAAGACTTAGCATTTCACTTAAAAGTAATTTTAATCAACGTTCCAAATATTTAAAAATTGGGGCTAGTTATGAATTTATAATTACATATTTGCTTTAGGTCACTATGTATTACATTAATATATAGCCTCATAGTGTTCGTGATGGATGGTAAGCGTCAAATGATGGACTTGGCGTAGCGTGTGAATGCGTTGTGTAAACTTTATGCTTCACAGTCACGCGACATTTTATTGTATTGTGGCACCTAACAATATTCATAATAGTAACGCGGCCACAACCTGCCTGATGCCGACCCTGCAAACAAGTAATGACACGCAATAAATAATATTGCCGGGGCACACGAGAGGCAAATGATAAATTTAATTAGGTTCGTCGTGTTTCACCAGGAAGGTTATTTATACATTGACACGTATAATAACAATAATTAATAAATAATTCTATGGAATTCTTAATATGATTGACTATATTTAGTCAATTCATTGTGTACTTCATTCTTCTATCCGAAATACCGGTGCGTTTACGTGGTTTTGAATATTTTGCGTCAAACTCGATGATTGATTACGCCACAAACATTACCGAGTTGTTCACACGGGATCATAATTGATAAGGTGAATACACTTTTTGGGACTCATTAGCTTCATAATTATGTTAGCGGTTTGTATATAAATTTGAAGAACATTTAATAAAAAAGATCATGTTTTTCGATTACTTTATGTTATAATAATACATGTTACAAGATGATTTTATAATATATATTATAGTAATTGCATGTATTCGGTAATTGATTGAACAACTTTATTTAATTATGTCCATGAGAAATCTTAAAAATCAAATAAACATCATTCTGATATCAGTATATTGTTTTCCCTAATTTAATTTTCTATCTGGCAACATTTCCATTCAAAATCATGAGTAATATTCACAACCGAGTAGCACAATCTGTCTGTTTTTATGTTATTTTTATTTAGTTACGACTGTCGAAAATCCGGATCTTATAATTTTTAGACACAAAAATTAATTCATGTAAAATTAAAAAATCCATCTACTTAAAAATTATTATTTTTGAAATATTTCCTTTTCATAGTTATATACAAAGTGATACAGTGATGCTATATTTTGTTCGATTTTAATGTAATTCTTTATAGAACTACATTGACGTAATTAAGAACATAGATATTTAATTTTGAACGTCAACTCATAAGCCTTTTAGGTAGCTACGAAAATGTTTCTTAATTTGAACCGGTTACTTTTACACAAGACGGACATTTTCAATTGATTCTTAAATGTGCGAAGTCGGTCCTGATTATAATAAATTTATGAAAAAAATGATAAATATAATTTCTTCTTCTGATAAGAGTGGCCTGTTTGATTGCCAATCGTTAGAAAGTTATATAAAACGTCTTGAATATTAGTTGAAAATCTTTCCTAATTTAATTGGGTAACCAGACAACTGCACACATGACAAGTGCTCACGTGACATTTGCGCACACATTGAAGTGCTCACAC
>JAGVSQ010004186.1:0-17130 GCA_022683975.1 Rhyacophila evoluta
AACCTGTTAAACATACGTTTACTAATAAGTTAATGGATATAGCAATGGACTATTGAGGAACATTAGCTGATCATTCAATAATGGATATGTATCAATCACATAGCTATATATCACTTTTGGTTGTTTTGTTTTCGATACAATCCCAGTGTCGTAAAATTATATTTTATACTGAAAGCAATTTGTGCGTTGGTAGATTGCAAAATTAAAAATAACATTCTACATACATTTAATAGAGTATCCAAATCTGCATATTATTCATATTCAAACAAACCATACACACTGCATACAAACCCAAAAAAGTCCACCTTTTCAGATTCACATCTCATATAAACATCACAATACGTCCAGCTATATTTTATCAAGTTTGCTTAAGTCCAAATTAAAAATATTTTCTTAAGTGCCGCATCAAAGTTTTTTTGTTGTATTGTCGTGGTAACCAAATTCTATAGTTTAACACAATTTCAAACCTTGCACAGATTTATTTTACAAGATATGATAAAGCTGGATTTTTCTCAGTTTGACATTCAGTGGACTTGACGTCGTTTGATATCGATCGACACACTTATAAGCTAATACGTCTATTGTTATTTGCAATCAATATGATATCTTTCATATCTTAAGTGGAATTTATTTTATTAAGTGAACACACGTGAAATAGATACTGTACGCTATAGTGTTTAAGTATACTTTAGTCGGATATATGCAATTTTCAAAAAATAATCTATACTGGTGTGTGGATTTGAACCTGCGAGTTGGTATCGAGTGACACGATGCAATATTGCAGCCGTATAAACGATATGTTAAAATAAATCACCATAGTGTAAAGATACACATGCTCCACATTTGGAGCAAACGTGATAATTACGTATTATTGTTTCTCCCCGGTAGCGTCGAGGTTAACGTATGCGCCTTGCAATCCGAGAAATGCAGGTTCTTAGATTGAGAAATTGTTTGACAAATAATCATCTGTCAAGTCATGCTTCCACATTGCGGAGATACATATACTCCACCTTCCGAGTGCATATTTAAAGACTGTCTATAGGATCCATATAGAGCAAACATTGTATGTATGTTGTTCAAAATCATTGATTACACACTTTTGCTACTTTATTTGAATGTTTTCTAGATTCGGGCGTGTACATAAATTTTCACGCTCGCTTCAAGCCACGTGTAGTATGAATCTTCACAATGTAAAAAGCAACCAAAAGCATACCTTAACTCACTCCTTAACATTTGACCATCCCCTTAACATCATGCGTTAAAACACACAATAATAAAAACATGTCGTCAAGACTTGAACTCGCTATCTCCAGTACCGAATGATACACAAACCCCAACTAAGCAATGATTATTGATATTTTAATGGCAGTCTCTTTTAATTGTATTGAATGATAGATTCTACAAGATATTTTAAGCTGAGTCTTATTATTGTTTGTTAATAAGCTAAAGGTTATAATATATAAACGTATTATTTATTGATTGAACAAGTTAGTATCAATTGAAAGCTTCGAACAACTAAACAAAAAGTTCTTGTAAACGTCCGTCAATTGACAATTTCCACTAATTTTTATGAGTAATATTTTAAAATAAATACGCCTTTCCCCATATAAATATATATATAAAAAAACTAAAGAACTTAATTCGTTCTGAAAGTGGTGTATACAAAATACAAATCACAACTACGTAAAGACGTGTATTGAAAGTCTTTCACCAGGATTCTTTGTAAGCAACCAATACTTAAACTATTCGACATCCGTATCCTGCATTTAAATATGTTATTGTTTAGGTATGTTTATTAAACCCGAGAGCCGCCTGTTGAGCTATTTATAAGCTTACGCGATTATCAATTCATCTGGCGAAACGACAAATATAAAATTTGATATTTATGTAAATTTCATGGTAAACAAGAATATAGATTTTTCCGTAGAGCATCACGTATTTTTTTATATTTTTGAATTATTATAATTAGTTATAATCTTTTAAATTCCATTTGTTTATTTCTTTACTGCTACAAGTATAATATCGATCGTGAAAAGGAAATACGACGTAACCCTCAGTTTTTTTTCAAATTAGCTTTTTTCGATATTCACAATGTTGTATACAACTCAATATAGGTTCTATCAAAAGGATATAAGCTAAAAATGCCGAATAAGTATATTAATTTAACTTTTAATTTTGAAATAAAGAGGAATTATCTGTCAAATGTGCGATAAATAAAAAGGACTTTCACCACATCAATTTCACTTGTTTTTCTTAAATAGCTTATTAAATTAATATCAGATTTGGTAAATAAAATACCAATTTTAGTAGCAGATGTAGGAATCGAACCCACATTTCCGAAAACTAGGCGCGCATGCTCACCTCGCACGAATGTGGAGAATATAATATATAAGTCCAAATTTTGTGAGATAATGAATGACACAAAATCAAATTTTGATAAAATAACTTTAAAAAGCTTTCTCTAAAAGCTTTCATTTTCAAACTAACCTAATATAAAAGGTAAAAATACCAAACAAATCGAAAATACGAATGACAATAAATAAATATTTTTTATATTAAAACAAAGAGAATTTCAAATACATTTGAATATTCTTAACTTACTTTTTGAAATTACCAGCTGCCAACCACTTAGCATTTTGAAAAATTGTAGTTTTTTTGTTTCTCGTTTTTGTACAATAATTAATAAAGAAGCATATTTAAAAGTTTAAATTATTAATCACATACTTAAATCAAGAAATTATTTATATTATTAAACTAAGCATTTTGGGTATTTTAAAAAAAATGAACTGCTTCACTTTCAGCACACACAAATATTTTTGCAATCACAATAATTTAACAGTTGTGTACTTTTAATTGACAGAACTTATTTATATCGTCACTAAATGTTAAATATACTTTTTACGAAAAAATACTTTTGACAAACTATAAGTTATTGTATTGGTTATGGATCGTTGACAAATCGTATTATCATGAGTCCATCGTGCATGAGTGAGTTAAGATAATCAACTGACATTTCGTTTCGCATATTTCAAGTCATTTTAATTTCGAGATAAACCGGAAAACAATAAAATGTGCAGATACGTATTCAGGAATTTGGGCGATTGAGTAAAATATACAATAGCTTAAGAATATTTTTATTCCAATATGTTACAGAAAATGGTATAATTATGTAACTTCAAAATAGATTCTATTAGATTAAATTGAAATAACTTTCTTACTTACTACATTTACCTAAGTCTACTTTCCCCCGGCGGCCTAGAGGTTAGGGAGATGTATATACTCAATCTCTGGAGTGATTATCTGCACACTGTTCAGATCCACATTTTCCACTTTTGGAGATGATGTACTATAAGAAGATATCTTTATGACACTCAAAGATTGGGACTATTAAAAAGTTCATTCAGACTTAAGTTTCAACTGCCTCTTTCAATGAAAGTTTTGTTAGTCTCCACACTCTACACAAACGTAGGTTCAGGAATTTAAGTTTTAAATGTTAATGTAACTTGTGTACTTTGTTTTTTATCAAAATGTATCAACTGTTAGCTCTATTTCTAATTCAGGATTTTTAATTTCTCCTCCATTAATATAAGTTAGAAAATAGATTTTTCTGGAAAAGAAATGAGTAGTATCTGTGTTTATTATTGCATCTGTTTGTTATCATGATTCATAGAACTGACACAGTTATCATTACTTTGTTATCATAATACTGATACATATAAATCCACGATACATTTTGAATGAGATAGTCGTTAGGAAATTGTATGTATTTAAACTTGAACTTGTGAATAACATAAAATCACAACTCACGGGTTCAAACTCTAACTGAACGAAGAAATCTACAGCTTTTAATTTTTATTAATGACATGATAAATGAATAAGAAAATGGGTTAGCTGCCTCTTATGATGAAGCAATCTGATTAATTTTCATATTAAAATCCATTGATTATAAATGGTAAAATTAAAGTTATCAACAGCTAAAAGTAATGCCAGATTCTGTACATGTAGATTATTTATCGGCAATATGCAAGCTTTTATAGTCTATGTTTGTGGCAGATGTTCTTAAAGTAATATAAAGACCCGTTTGAGAACTTCCCAATAACAATAAAAAAATCATTTGAAAATGTGAATATCTATATGTATCGCTTATTAGAGACTTGCGTTGTGCTATTTGGAATTTTACAACAGAACAATTATTATTTCCTGATCAAAAACCAGCTGGACATTAAAAATTAGGTAGGTTTATTGTCACTTTAGGATTAGTTATTCGAATAGACCAACCGTCAAATGTTCAGAAGATGATAAAAAAATCTCATTTAAATACATACAGGTAAATACACGAAGGTGTCTGAGCTATCTTTTAAAGCCATATGATTGATGTACAATATTATGTTTTTTATGGAAGTATATAGTTAGAAAATATATATTGTATAAACTATCTAATTAATTGATACATGTTTTGTTCTTCAAATCACGTATCGTGGATATTCAATAAACCAATTCTAAAGCAACGTTATGCTAGATAATTCTATTTCATGTTCAATGTTTTTATATGGATATTTTATCTGGGGTGCTTCTTTCCAGGAGGTAGTCGTTCTAGAACCTCGTATACTATCTTCATACTTATATAGTGGGTGGAGTATCTCTTACATGTATATTTGCCTTTAAGATACTCAAAGGAGCAAAACAGGCAAAAATGCTAACAATCAATATATATATGGAAGTTAGCAACTATAAAGCAGCTTCTAATCCAAAATCTACTTTGATTAATCATTATGAGACAACATTATTAATTGGATGTAGATAAGCAAAAGACGTTGAAGCCAGAAATTGAAATTTTTCATTTTATTCCATATAATCCTTTGAAAACGTGAATATTTTAATACTACAAAGACACCCAATCAAAAACATACACCCAGAAGAAGTAATCACTGTTTTTTCTAACCCGCATACTAACAATTTACAAAAAATAATATCTACAAAACGTTCGTGTGGTTTGAACGTTTTCAGTGTTGAAGTTTAAATATAAGGTTACTTAATTATTATGTAAATAAATCTTTGACTACACCTATTCTAAATTATAATAATTATTATACTGCCACCTTCAAACATTTCTTCAATATATGTCCGTACATATTCATGCATTGTATTGTATTGATATATTGTTTTGTTTATAAATAAAAAATACACTAAATATAACAAATCTCGTAATCGATAGATTGTGGCTTAGATGTCTCCTGCTCAACAACATCCAGTTAATGATAAAATAAATCACATTTTTTTTTAAAGTAATAATTTTTATTTACAATAAAGAGATATAAATAATATATATATCTACAATAAAAAATAGAACAAATCACTAAAATATTATTAAAATTATGCTGAACTAAACAATGCCTACAAGTTTTAATGTTATATGCTAAAAAAATCATGTTGGAATCTTCAAAACATTTTTGTAAATCCATACAGAAAATTATATTAGTTTTTTTTTTAAATACTAAAATATCACATGAGAATTGAACCCAATAAGATGCCAAATTTAAAATAATGATTTCAAAATTTAAAGTACCTTTTTAGAGTGTGTCAAATTTCTACAAAAATAAATAATGAAGTTATAATGTGTAATTATATAAATATAAAAGATTTTGATTGGGTTGACTACAAATAAAACTATTAAATTAACATTATTAAACTATATTCTCTTTCATTCTTTTTATTATCATTATTCATTTGTACGGCTTAAAATTATTACAAAAAATACTTAAATCTTACTTAAAATTTTTATTATTTTGCCTCGTCCTTAATACGCACAAGTTTTTTTTTTCAAAAAACTATCGAAATAATTTTTTGTCAAAGTATTGAAACTGTCAATGACGTTGGTGTATCTTATTTTTAAAATCACATTCTGGCTGTCAATTTATTGTTAATTTAATCATTTCAAGTTCATGATTTTCGCACTTGATTAAAGTCTCATTGACACATACTACATTTTTAATTTGAAACAGCATGTTTTTTTCAATTTTGAAAGTAGTGCAAAGGTAAAAAGTTTGTCCAATAAAATTATTTAACATGTAAAATAACAAACACACACTTGTACAAATTGATAAAAGAATATTTGCATTAAAATGTATAGCGAATTGGAGAAAAGTAAAGAAAATTCAGAATATCAAATCATACCAAAGATAAACCTGAAAAATTACAATTGATAAGTATATCTCCGATGATGAAGTGGTATGACTTCTATGAAATAATATTACTAATTTTTTTCTCAGTAATTGTAGCGAAGGACGCGTGTTTGAGTCCTGTATATACATAATACAATTAACATACTTTCAATACTTTAGGTATATGGAATATGGGTCCATAATAGGCTGAGCAATTGGCTATATTGTAACAATCAATCTGTTGAGATTATTCTTCACACTGTGAATATCTATATGCTTCAAGCTTTTAAATGAAGATAGTGAAATAAAGGATATTATAATATCGTATTAATTGATCAACACAAATATATTATCCTATTAATTACTTATTCCAACTAACTTTCATTCTCCATTTACATAGAATAAAATTTTAGTATCTTTTCAACCTTCTCTATGAAATAATTTATGCTTCTTCATCTAAAGATATAGTGATTTTAGTTCGACTTCACTTTTAGTTATAAAGTTTGTTTTTACAGGCAACAATTCATTATTGGTAAAGGCAGTTTTGATCTATAAAGCGTTTTAGTGTACCTATACAACCAAACATTAAAATATATTACAGTATCAACTATTACAAAAATATTTGATTTTCTCATATAAGCGAAGTTTCATTATATTTAAAATATTTCTTTCATTCTTTCGTGAAATTTAACTTAAAAAATAATTTAAAATACAATATAAATATTACATAAAATAATGTTCATTTTTTTTAAATATTACTATCACTTAAACTTTATAAACAATTCACATTATTAATTATTTGATATAAAAATATTACTAATTTAACATTTAAACTAATTATGAACAGTTTTTTGTGCTAATTTTTTCTTTGAGAAATTCTCGTCAAAAAAAAATATGTAAACACCAAAACATTGTCACAATTATATAAAAATGCTTTTGTATTTCTAATTTATTCACGGCATGTCTTTTGCAAAACTTGTCTGAGGGTAAAGATTTTTTAATATTCATTACCATTTAAAACACGAAACACTGTATTTCTCATATAAAATTTATGGATACAGCGCCATTTTAATAAATTGATTAAATATTATACCGCTTCTAATAAATAGAAACATGGACAATAAGCACTGTGAAATTTCAGATAGTATTTTTCCAAGACAACAGTTTCTGTGACTAGATGAAATGGAAAAGGATCTACGAGTTCTTGGTATCACCAATTGACACAACAAAGCCCAAAATGAGAGGACTGGAAAAGTTTGCACTGTAGGTTGCAGCACTTTAATAATTATTCATTTCAATATTTAATTATGTCAAGAAATAATAATTCACCAACAATTACAATAAAATAAACAAATGAGAAACTTCTAAATGAAGACATTCAATGTCTCTTCGTTTATGTTAAGATGTTCGTCTCCATACTTTATTACTTTATGTCTCTAAACAATATCAAGAATTAACTTCATTAATCATCAACATCATGAAGTTATGGAATAACACTCAATCCTCAAGGAATTGGCTTAGGAATCATGTTAAATAGAATGTACTCTTGGACAATCAATAGAAATAATGTCACTAAAGATAATATCTACTTATGCATTTGGAAGCAGTTCCTTAAATACATCATTCATTGATAATATACAGTTGAAGGTGACATACAACAAGCATAATGCTCATTCCCCTTGTCCCAGTGAGATAATTCTGGGAAAGTCAAAAATTCATGAGGACTTCAGTCCCCAAAAACAAAGATCATGGGATATTCCTCCTGTAAGGCTCATACTTTGCAGTGCAATTCATATTTGTTACATTCAATATATGCCCAAAAAGCTACAAACTTTGGGGGATTTGCATGAAGGAACAGTAGGCAACAAGCATGACCTTATCTCATTCATATTAATATTTGGTAAGGAATGTTCATAGATATTTATAACTACAGCCAGAATCGTATGAATGATTTTTTAAAGCAGTGCCATCTAGGTTTCATAAAAATACATTTTATAGGATATCATCATAAATCATCTCAATGTACTAGATTCTCTATTGTTTTATAACATGATTTAAAACAAACTTTCAATTATTCGACATTCAGTCCTGATGTTCATATTTCATAATTATACTAGAGTATTTCTACCATTTAAATGCCAGTTCAATCAATATCTCTCGTAGTCTTAATTAATTTATCACTATTACCGAGTTGTGGATATTTTTATAACTTAGTGGGAATAACTGAGACTGTAACATTATCTACCTCCGATGGTCTGACGCTTTCTTCCATTGCTGAACTTTCTTCGTAGTACCTGGCTCCTTTCCAATTCTCGGGGTATCCGTGTTTTGGGATGTCATTCCACCATTGCTCATCTCCTGAGGCCCAGATAACGAAGACGACATTTGTCACCAAGAAAACGCCCAAAACGATCCAGAAGACAGTTCTCCATTCTTCAAGGTTTGACTGAAATTAAATTAAATAGATGAAATTTTATTCATTATTTCATAGAATTATAATATAATATATTATTTAGCATAGATTAATATAATTATTTATTTATCAGTTGGTAGAGATTATTATAAGTTCATTTAAATAAGAAAATAGAATATCTGCTTATATTCCAAAGACTACAAATTCCAAAGTGAACTTATTTCACTATGCCAAAATATAAAGAAGAAGATTTTGAACAACGATTTTTTGAATAGAATAACTATATAGCATATAAACCAATAAAGAAAAGTAATTTCAAAAGTATTTGGAACAAAAATAAACATTGAACAACATTCCTTTTTTAAATTTTGTAAAGTGACATCTGTTACATTTCTAAAACATTACTTAATATAGTACTAATTTTAAATTAATATTAAATAAAATGATATTAAAAATATATTTGTGTTACTATGTTTTCTACCAGCAATGAAATGATAGTATTATAAATAATAATTTATATAATAAATAAATTTAAAGAAGTTCAGTTTAATATGCAGATTAAATTTAGCAATCAACCATTCAAGCCTGGTAACAAAACAAATCGTTGCCAATATTGGAGAAATACTTATCTTGATTTTTCGGTTTAAGTCACTTTGTACAGTGTGGTTTTATTTTTTGCAGTCTCTAAAATTATTGTCAACATTTTTTTCAACACATGTTCATAAGACATGTACAAATTATGTGTTAATGAAAAAAATGTGTGACAATGATACGAGACATTGCAAAAATTAAAAGTTAACTTTACAAAGTGACTTAAACCAAAAAATCAAGATACGTGTTCCTGCAATATTGATGGCAAAATTCATAGTGTTTGTATTGATATATTAAAACTAATAAGCCATTATTTCAGTTTTGATAGTAAAATATGGATTTAGATTAGATTTTTATAATAATTCATTCTTAGCTATGTCGTAATAATTATTTACCCATTTATTCAAAGCTATTAACTAATAAGACTTATTTCTAGTACTAATCACTATTTTGTGGTGGATGGTGTGAAATAAAATCAAATAAGCTTACATTTGGTGTAAGGACACCGACTAGATATGGAGTGACAATTCCAGATAGGGCACCGATTCCGTTTACGATAGCCATAAGAGTTCCAGCAAAGTTGGTGCTCAGATCCAATGCGTTGACCTTCATGCCCGGGTAGAAAGCCCCCATTAAGCCCATGCCGACCGTGAAGAAGATCACAGCATTTATTCCACCGTCTTCTCCTTCTCCAGCATATGAAGCAAGAATGATGCATACTCCGGGACCAACCGCGGCTGTGAAAATAATTATTTAAGTGGATATTAGTAAAATTTTAATTCACAAGATGGCAATTGAATATTTCAAATAAGAAGTAAAAAGGATCATAGATATTGGATCAATAACTATATATTTGTATACAAAAGGTAGGAAGGAGTATTCAGTGTACTCACCTAATGTAGTGAAGAATTTTCTCGAGTTAGTGACAGTAAGCCAGTTCTTTACAATACATTTATCACACATCCAGCCAAAAGCTATAGATGAAATCCACATGACGATATATGGAAGAGTGGCGAGGATTCCAACTTTCAGGATGTCAAAGCAGAGAACTTCTTTCATGTACTTAGGCAAATCGGTTACCATGGTGAAATATCCCCAGTCATGGCCAATCTGAAATATGAAATAAACATTATTTTCTTTTGATTCGATAATCTATAACCTTCGAAAAATGCAGGATTAGATATTCAAAAAACAAGAAAAATGAGAACTGTGTCTTCAAGTTAACAAAAAACAAATTGACGTTAAATAATTTTTATATACTTCTTTTAATTACCTGTGCAGCAATCAAAGCCCAAAGTGGAACCGATGTAAAGATAGCTCTCCATGGAATGTGGTCGTCCTTAGACCTGCTTCCTCCGAGTGCTTCTTCCAAATATTTCTTCTCCTCGTCGGAGATGAAAGGGTGAGATTGAGGATCATTATAGCAGAGAAGAGTCTGTAATGACAATTAAAATATTATTATGTATTATTCTCCCCAAGGTTTATAAAGGAGTTCTCGAGCGGTATTCATATAACTAATTGGAGAGAGCCGGCTGCTTCAAGCAATGTGATCATATATAATAGATCTCCACAATGTAAATCCAATCACTCAATTTATAAGACATCCACGACATGCAGCTCACAAATCTCTGATACTAAGTGATTCAAAAGTTAAAAATTATGGCAAAAAACATAAATTATAATGCATTACTAGATGTGATGTTATCTTTAATCAATAGCAAACGATAATTTCAAATATTTAAATAAAAATCTCACCCAAAGGATGAACCAAATAACTCCGATTCCTCCGAAGAGATAGAAGACAGATGGCCAATCACCATTCTGGAGCAGCAATCCAGAAAATAGAGTTCCAGCGATGTTTCCAAGCTGAGCACCACCGAATACTATAGAGCCGATGGTACCACGTTCAGAGACAGGCGCCCACTGAGCAAGCAATGCATTCAATGCTGGGAATGTCGTACCCTGAAATCGATAAATATTATTTATTATTTGAACACATAAGATAAACATTTCACGTACCTAAATCACCATAAATTGAAAAAAATATATAGATCGTGAATGAAGTTGTAGCATAGGGATCTACTCAGTGTAAAAATATCTGCTACAAAAGTGGAGTACATGGATTTTTGTAATGTGAAGACATGTCTTGAGTATTTTTTTTCTCGAGAATTGGTCATCAGATAATTGCTCAGTTCTGCATTTTCAGATTCAAAAGAAAGTCTCTCTGGTAGCATAGAGCAGTGTTCCGCAAAGAAACTGGGTGTGCCGTGGTGTATGTCTTCAATACCAAAAAATATTTAGAAATTAATAATAAAAGGTTACGAAGCACTCACTGGCATTGAGGTTAGCGTGCATGACAATTCCCACATCTACTGAACTAAATTGTGGACCCGCCTTAATAATACAATAATAGCATCCAAAATGTTTATGCCAAATCGTTCTCAATATTGCAAAAACATGTATCTCGATTTTTTGGCTTAAGTCACTTCGTGAAGTATCGTTTTATCTTTTACAATATCTTGTATCACTGGCACAATTTTGCATTAATATATAATTTATACACGTTTTATAATCATATGTTTTGATACAAAAAATTGCCAGTGACACAAGAAATTGCAAAAAATTAAATTATACTTTAAAAGTTGACTTAAATCAACAAATCGAGCTACGCGTTTCTGTAATATTGACGACGAAATATACCAAAGTTTATGGTAATTTATATTTATTCGCGGGAAATTCCCGTTGAATAATGTAATCACTTTTTTATAACAGAGCTCCGGGATACACCTGTTTAAGACCAGGTGTAAATACAAGGCGAATGGATGAAGGTAATATTTACTAGTATCTAAAATATTATTCAAAAACAACCTCTGAGTTTTTATTGTGTTGTAAAAATGATAAACAATGAAAGAGATCCATTCCAAAATAAATTAAAACACACTTGTTAAAAAATATCTCAATCCATCATGACGTGAATGCTTTGTTGTTATACGTTTATTAGACGTCATAGCCACCATCCATGGTATGGGTCATTCGTCTAATACAAAAGAAACAGGTATGCTAAAAACATGTTTCACTTAATCTCAGTGTTATTATTTGACATAATTAACAGACAGCACGTCGCATTCAGTTTTGTAAAACATTATTATTAAAAATGGAAAAAATCTGATTTTACGTGTTGATTTAAATTTAATAACACTTGATGTCACTACATTTTGATTATCATTAACAAAGGTCGGTTCTCAAACTTTCATTGGTGAAATTAATACAAACTTCATAAATTTTGTTTACATTGTTTTTGTATACGCTTGACTTTCGTATAACACGGTCACGATATTACACGGTTCATGAATTGCGGCATATACATATAATTATAAATAATATTGAATTCTTACCTCTCCTAATCCTTCAAGAACTCTCAAAGCAATCAGAGCATTGGCACCTCCCAGCTGTACAGTGATTGGAGTCAGTAAAGTGAATATAGCAGTGGACAAGATTCCAAGACCCAAAGAGTACTTTCCACCAAATCTTTCTGCAATTATTCCACCAGGCAAATGCGTCACGATATAGCCATAGAAGAAGGACGACAGGATGATTCCCTGTGTTTTAGAATCCCAGTTGAATGTACTTTCAGGCACCTGCAATAAAAACACATATTATTCAAAATGGATGTTTAAAATTAAATTCTTGGCTGTCTTATAATAGAACACCATCGATCAATCTTTTATATATTAAAATATGTATAAAGTATAATTTACGGATCGTCATGCATAATCTCAACAGGGCCGGGCTGTGGTAATGTGCAAATCGTGAACTGCCCAAAGACGCTTGAACGTTATGAGCGCCTTTTTAATAAAAAAAATGAAATAAGCTCGCCAGTTTATTCTAAGTGCAGTGATATTTGCGTAACTAAAAAAGAACTCAATGAAAATATAAGATACTATAATTCAATATAATTTTTATTGAATAATTTATTGTTCTGAATATTTTTTTTTTAAATACATCAGGAAAAGTTCTGGAAATCGTAAAACTGGAAAATGACTTCACGAAATCGAACCTAACCTAACGTGATAAAGAAACTATTCTCCAGTATGTTACTTAAAACATGGTACATTAGTTATAACGTTAACTTTTGGAAACAAAAAGGTCTGCGCTTAGCCAGTGCTTCCCAAACTGTTTCACGACACGGCCCTCTAAATCGAAAAATAATAATCTGCGGTCCCCGAAAAAAATATATTTTATATGTCAAAAAAGTGATTCCAAATAAAATTATACGACTTGAATTCAGCGAGCAAAATATCTCAAATGATATTTTTTTAAATATTCATGATCCGCAGTTTGGGAAGCATTGTATAGTATAGAAAAAAGATAATGATTAAAAGACTTCTTTAATTTAAATATAGCCATCGAATGAATATCCATACTTTTGTTATATTTTGGATCATACAGATCTACACAGTGTGAAGATATCCACTCCAAAAGTGGATTTATGGATTTCCGCAATGTGAAGACGTATCGACAGATTATTCTTCACGAGAATTGTTTGTCAGACAATTGCACAACCCAATGGGCGTCCAATCCTGTATTTTTAGATTTAAAAAATCCGACAGATGGGGAATCGAACTCGCATTCCCCGGATTACTAGGCGTGTACGTTACCAATGACAACTGGGGAGATAGAAGGTACGAAGTACCCACTAATATTCAGTACATGGTTTATTGACAAAATATACGTATGCATGTTTAGTTTCCACATAAAATCACTTCAAAATTGTTGTCTTCTTGTTCTGTTCTCATGCATTTTTTGTTTCATCCTTTATAATTTTGTGCCCCTTACGATTCGTACGCGTGGATTGCTGCTCCACGGTAGCTACGGCTCTGATTTTATTCTAAGCATCATCCTAACGAAATCCGTCTGCCAGAGTTGTCTGTGTTACCAACAAATGATTCACTGCAATAACTGCTTAATGGCAATATGACTCACCACAGCTAGTGGGTTGAACAATACAAAATTACCTGGTATTAAAAATAAGGCAAACAGGAAGCGCTTTGAAAACGACATTAGATGACACTTGGATGATTGGGTTTTCGGAATTCCGATGCAAGCCGCGCCATTGCGATCTCTATTATCATTTGTATTGTAACTGGTCGGATTCATACTCAACCAACTGGAACCACCTTAGTCATAATGCGCTATCAAATCCACAACTGGACGACCATCGAAGATATATTTTTAACCATGTCTGCTCCAAAAGTGAAGTATATTGATCTCAACAATGAGGAGGTGACCATTTCATGTATTAATTTAATAATCATATCTTATTAGATAATGCTCTATACATGTCCCGTATCAATTGTATAACTTAAAATTTGTTAAAATATATCGAAATAATGTAAATATAATGAAAAAGAAAATCTCTTTTGGGCTTTGACACATATACTACAAAATATATAAATAACTCGCTAATTCGTATTCAGATCTATCAAATGTGTGTCCTCAGTAAACAGCTCTACAAATAACTCGTGAAAAGGGTGTTTTCATATCAAAATAAGTAGCAAAATTATCAGTTTTTACACTCTTTTGTAAAATTGTGAAAATAGAGTTAGCAAATTTGCATATAAGCCATCGATATTTAGTACACATGTAGGACCTCGTATAACACGGTAATTATACAACACAGTTTCGATATAAAATGGTAGATGATTGGTGGTATATTCTTGTGCAACACGGTTTATATAACACGGTTTTAGAAAAAAAAACAATCAATTAAAATGTAATTAACATGTTTGATTTGGGTTCCTTTAGGTCATGGCATTACAAAAATATCCTATTCGCCATATCGTCGACCAGATTTATAGTAAAAAAATAAAAAATCAAATTTAAATGATTTTGGAGCGCATTTAACCTAACCTAACTTAACCTAACCTCGCATTACACGGATTTGTACTATACGACGTTTTTCTGGAACCATATGACAATGTTGTAAGAGTCCGAGTATATATTATATAAATCTCTGTATTGTGAAAATAATTTACGGAAAAAAAGGAACAATGAATTTCATCTTTAAATTTAATTTGCTTATTTATTCAAGATTTTAAGAACATTACTCGTTATAAGTTTAAAGTATTATTCACATGGCATACATTTATAATTTTCAATAAAAAATATCAAAGAAAAATAAAAAATATAACCTGAGAAAAAGAGTATTTACCTAAACTATCCAGAAATTTACAATATAAATCAACATCTGTTTCAACTCACTCTCACTAAGGTAAAGTACATATTTACAACTGAGATCTAATGTTATTCAATGTACAAAAAGTTTTTTTTTTTTTAATATGTGAAATCGACTTACTTTTGTAATGAAACCATCTTCATGATCGAAGTACGTGGAATTCTGAAAAAAATAGAAATATAATTATTAGTAATTAAATATAAAACATTATTAATTTGTAACATGCAAAATAGATTATTAAAATTCATCACTTATCAATTCAGCTATGGATTATTAACCTGTGACCTCCGATGTCAAGCGATTCAAAAGACAACACACTTTCCAACCGGCCACGGAAACGACATTGACATTCAGCATATATTAACCCTTTATTTGCCACACCTTCGGTGATTAATATTCATAAACATTGTGATTCCAAGTGAATATTAAAAACAAAACACATTCTTTAATTTATTTAGCTTCTAAATGATATATTCAATATCTTATGATCTATCTTTACTGCATGGTGCGTTTAATGTTCCAGTCAGACTTCGTTTGGCCGCCATTTTGATTTGGCTGTCATTTTTCAGTTTATATTAATTCGTGAAGAATGGTCGATAACATTTTTTATTGAGATCTAACGCCATAATAACGTGTTGAAATTATTAAAATATTTTACTCTACAAATAATTGTTCAAATTTTGATGTAAAATTATCATGAGCGACGTCATTTTGACTTGGTTGGCTTCATTAATAAACCTTTTAGAAGCCGCTGTTGGGGCACTGAAAATCTGGTACACCAATGACCGTTTTACTCTAGTAGAGTGACTGTATGGTGCACAGTTTGCGTCGGCGGTATCATTGGGCCATATTTATTTGAGGATGCTAGATATACAGTATTGTATTACTATTCTTATGCCCAAATTTGCATCAATTTGACTTACGGCACACGTGGTTCAATAGGACAGTATCACATCACACACAACTCAAACTTTTGCATAGGCATGAAACATAAAACGTACTCTATACTATAAAACAAAGATAATGTGTGCGTCCATCTGTCACAAGAACTTCTTACATACGGTGAACAGTAACAACGTGAAATTTTTACACATTATTTTAGTTGCTTGTTTTTATTCAACTGTTTATAATAATTTTAACTGTTAACATCATCCCCGATGATAAACGAGAGACTAGAGACAAATACTACAATATTTTTAATAACAGGGTGAATAAATTTACTTTGAATAAATATCGATTTTGAATGTATCCCGAGCAAAGCTGGGTAATAAATCTATTGTAGTATATTCGATATTCTTTTTAAATGATGGATATGTCAAACGCAGGAATTCTTTGCTACGTAACAAAATCTGATTGCCAAACAATGGGTTAGATCTACTCACGTGTTGACAGTTGATATCAATTCAATAATAAAAAATGTTATGATACATTTACACCGTATTGAAAAAATATCCCACGGAATGCGACCACAGTTATCTGGTTTCATATCTGATATTACTAATAATCATTTATCGATACAGTAAACTAAAACCAGTAGGCACTAGTTAAGCAACAGTTAAAAATAATCAAACAGAAACGGTTAAAAGTAGCGAACACGATTAACCTTTAAAAACAGACACCAATTTTTTGATAACGGATAAAATTTATTACAATTACAATTTGCCTTCAGTGTTATTACAGTCAAATGTTTTTAGTATAATATGGTTTGATGAATTATCATCCTCGCTTGT
>JAGVSQ010004187.1:0-14640 GCA_022683975.1 Rhyacophila evoluta
CTAACAGTGATCTCACATATGGAAGTTTACCAGTTTTAAATAATTTAGAATATACCTGACCCTTTTCTGCAAACTGACCTGACCCAAACTTCTTCTGTCGATTTCGATTCAAATACAAAAAGTTGAGTAATATTTCGTAAAAATAATGTACAGATTGAGGACTATTTTAATTGTGCCCCTAGCTTTAAAGAACATACAAGCAGATCCTACAATTAATTGCTTAAGACATATTACAAATGATACATTAATCGTTGAAAACCAAAATCACAAGGAAATGCCTCGTCTCTTTGGGGATGAAGAAACAAAGATATGACGCTTTAACGTCTTAAATGGAATCCATGTAAGCTGTGTGATTTTTGTGGTATGTTGTATTTATTATATAATTGTAGTTGTAACAAAGATATGTCTGTGAAACAGTGTGTACAAAAAAACAACACGAGACAAATTCGTAGTAAAATCGTAATTTCTTAAAAATATCTGATAATAGTCAAATCTAGTATCAGAATCGACTCGTAAATAACAAAGATATATTAAATTTTGATGTTTCATTGTCTCTGTATACCATATGGACAAGATAAAATAGTGACCAACAGTGAAGTGTGGTGAGTGTTATTAAGGTTTCGATATCACCGACTTTATAATACGTTTATAATATTAGAAAATAATTTCATAACAACGACTTAATTTATATATTTTATTCCGTATAGAATTTCTTAATTTTGTTTCTAATACTCATTTTAGTATTGGCAAAGAGCCTTGTCATTATAATCATAAATGTTGTATCATACGTATTATATTGGCTATATAACACTCGGACGTGAATGGATTATACTGCCGATAAAATATGTATAAATTTAACGTACATTAATGGAAATAAGGAAACTTAATAATTATTATATAAGTGATTGACATTATTTAATTGTGGCATTTTATCGAAATCGAAAAATTACGAAATTAAAACTATGTACTGTAAAAAATAATCAGTCGGTGAGCATTGGTATTTTTTCGTGAAGATTACTTTTATCTTTTCGTCTAATATTTAAAATGGGTATGCTATTCAAATTCTACAGTGGCATACTGAAAAACCCTTCGAGAAAATGGCACGCAAATTCGACTTTGTCCGGCTCTTTTCGGTGATAATATCATCGTTAGACTCTTTTCGATATCTGTACCATACACAGTGAACAGAAGCGTAATGACATTTGTACATGTAATTCTAACTTCCATTTCTAAGACAACGGTGCTGTTTTAAAGCTTTATCTTTCCACTTCTTCTGAAGCAACGTGACGTAATCGGGACGATCTGTCAATTATTTCCCACTATTTGCTTCAAAATGACTGCCGATAATCAACAAGATACTTAAAATATTGCACACGTTCAAGCATTAAAATAAATTAATCATAACAGGGATAATATTAATTTTAATTAATAGAGAATGAATTTTAATCTCTCCTGGACAAAACCGGGTAATAAAACTGGTTATGTATATATATATAATTTTAGCGTCATATTTCTTTCTCGTGTCATTACAAAAGATGGAGCATACGTAGCGAAAGAATCGAGTATATGGATCTACACTGTGTGAAGATATCCACTCCGAAAGTGGAGTATATGGATCTCCGCAATGTAAAGACGTCTTGACAGATTATTTTTCACGAGAAATGTTTGTCAGACAATTGCTCAACATAATAGGCATACAATCCTGCATTATTTGGATTTTTGAAATCTGACAAATATTAAATCGAATCCGCATTACCTGAATTGCTAGGCGCGTACGCTACCAACTACGCCACCGAAGAGACAATATTTAGAGCAATAATATAGTTTAAGACCATATTCTTTATTTATTGTAATATTATTTACTTAAATAGTTGATTATTGAACTCGTCAAATATCGTATGTGAGACATTTTCATCATTAAATAAAAAATATACATTTAAATGGATATTGCTCAAGCGTAATTTATAATGTAAAATATAGTCCTGAATACGTAATATTGATACGTATCTTCGACATATTCTCGACCACACAAAAAACTTAATCTTCAATTGTTTCAATCCTAAAATGCTTCATTCTTCCTCAATACATCCCCGAATATAACAACTAAAAATAATCCAATATCGTATGTCGATCTAATAACGACAATAACAATAACAATTTAAAACATGTTCAAAATGGTGTAACATTTTTAAAAATCTTATAACCAATTACGAACACCTCATAAAAATAGTTATCAAATTTAATTTAATATCCTAATCAAATAAATCTAAATTTAACAGCTGTCATGAAATTATTTAAAAATAGAACACATTATAAGGCTCGACTTCCTGTCAAATCGTCCGCCACCAATTGAGTTCATAACATAAAGTATAACACATACCTCGTAATAACAATAATAATATGTAACATAAACTTCGCAAACGAGTGCGGTAATGTAACAATTAACATTATGTAACACCAAGAATGAAGAACGACATATTTCACGTGAATTATACACACGAATCAATTATATTACATAAGTTGGGCAACACATTATCTCAGACACACTCACATAGTTTTTGTGTCATTATATCAAACAAGCTACGGGGAAGCCGTGTTTGCAATGATGTAATCGTGAAGTGGCACACAAAAAAGTACGTATAAACTCAAAAAGTGTGCTAGAATCTTTTTAATGCCATACCATATACTTTTCAATAAAGTGTTATAACATATTGCAACAATTATTTTAACACTCACGTTCTAATCAGATTTTTGTCTCTGCCCAAAAAAAAATTAATTCTTAAGCCCGATGTATTTATTTCATCAATAATTATTATTTTGATAGAATTAAACCTTAATTTAAGTTTATAGCTTTAAAAATCGCACATGGCTAATTAAGTCTTTTTGCTGTTTAAGTTAACTATGAGGTAAGGTAAGTAGGTGTCTTGTTTAGACTGAATAAGTATCAATTAAAAAATATCGAATTGGTGACGTTAATCAAATTTGTATTTGTAAGCATATTTTTAGGCATATAAAGATTTTTTGTATTATTACTTAGCCATAGTTTTGTCAAAAATGGAAAATACAAGTTTCCAATGTTGTGAAGATACCAAAACTAGAAATTGAGTAAATGTATTTTCCACAATATAGAGGCTTATCCATCTTCATGTTTCACGATTTTTAGATTCCAGCTAATCGCCCGACTCATTTAGCACTTCATCCGCATCGAATTATACATGCTTATGATGTACCTACATCACGATCTCCGATTTAGATCTATTAACGCTTGGGCACATATTCACTCAGATACGAAAGTGACACAAAAAGTTTTCGGTTCCAATTATGAAACGGATTTGAATTATACAGCTTATATTTGACTTTACATCAATCACTTCCTCCTAACGCCCGGTTGTATCACGGGACAGAAAACATCAGTCGTAAAGCAATATTGATATTATGTATTCATAGTTATTTATTACAGTAAACCATCAAAAATAGTTCTGCAAGTCTAGCATTGCCGTGTTTCAACTTTACACTATCTACTATCTAACTTATATTTATGTTCAACAAAAGGAAGTTAGACTTCATATTATTCAATTTCCAAAGGGTAAAGAATAAGATTACACATCAGTTTAGTAAAATATGAAAAATGCAGAACTGGATTCCTGCTGGGTTGAGCAATTCTCTAACAAGTAATTCTCGTGAAAAATATTCTCTCAAGACATGTTTTTAAATTACAAACATCTATATACTCCACTTCCGGAGCGAATATGGTAAAATAAATATGACCAACAATTATAAATATCATATTCTATAACAGTTTAAAAACTATTGTGATACAAGGAAGCTATTTTCGTTCACCATAAAGATTAACAATAATTATTTTTAATCTGTTTTAAGGTCACCATTACATTTCGATATTGGTTATAAGACGTAAACGATAAATTAATTTGCAATAACATGCCATATGATTAATTTTATTAGCAAATCTTACGTGTTATTAGTTTGGCGATCAGAAAAAATCTTCTAATATACCAAATTCATTCGCGCAATCAGAACCGGTTTCTCTTTGTAAATAATCAGATATCATATTTTGGTTAACTTACCGCCAAATATTACCGGATAAAATGTTATACTTTCGTAATTTTGTAACTAAATCATTCTGATAGCTGAACTTGCTGAATTATTCATTTTGTATCATACATACTAGCATACTTATTTCTTGATTGTTTGGTATTAAGTAAATGATTCGCTTATCGGTATGTGTGTGTGTTTTAACAGCTTAACGACCGTGGACTCATATGAGTATTTATAGAACATTGGTTAATGGCCGTGGATTCATATGTGAGTCATTCGTAATACGTTTCTTTTCTATGAAAAATATCCGGGTTACGATTAGGTTAACTGTGAATGTTGACGAGAAATGATAAAATATTATTTAAATTTGTTGCGCATTTTTTCGCGAATCTCGCCGGCCACCTTGCAAAATAACATTTTTAAGCGTGTGTTACGTTCTGTAATAACAAAATTGCGTAAAATGGGATTTCAAA
The DNA here is from genome assembly GCA_022683975.1 of Rhyacophila evoluta. Taxonomy (NCBI): domain Eukaryota; kingdom Metazoa; phylum Arthropoda; class Insecta; order Trichoptera; family Rhyacophilidae; genus Rhyacophila; species Rhyacophila evoluta. Next base: position 4,530 of record JAGVSQ010004187.1, read on the forward strand.
AAAATGTGTTATATACTAGGTCTTAAGATTGGACGACCGTGGTTTCCTCATACAAGCTTTTCTTTAAAACGGTAATTATTATAAATATACCTACAATATAATGATTTTGCTCAGACTTGAGAATCATTTGAATATTGGTTTGAGTATTGCTAGCGCGTGTCAATGCAGGGGACATATTCCTAATGAGTTGAGTGATCAACTAATAATCATCACTGATGAAAAAAAAAACTAGCATATTAAGAATTCACAATTTATGCAGAAAGTTCACAAACTTTAGTATTTGTTAAATCAAGGATTCAGTTGCACACTTTGAATAATAAAAAACGATAATTAGTAGTCTGTGATAACTGCGAGAAATTTTTAAGACGATAATTATGCGTAGTATTTTTTTTTTATTATTACGTTACGCGAATACAATTTATTTTTTAACCACTTTCTTCCAAAAATAAAGCATATCTATGAACATAAGTTGTCATCACGTATTAGTTAAATTATTCAGGAGAACCAAAAAATCTTACAAAAAATAAGTGTTTGGACACTAAAGAAAATGAAATACACTCTTAATTTTTTTTAAATTTCCAAATCTTTCAATATTTATAAGGTTTTTTATCCTTTTTTTAAATTTAACAAATGTATGATACGTTTTGTTAAGTTATAGTCATCAACATGTATCCTCGTCATTATTAAGATTACCACTACGGAAGTTAAGTATGCAAATCTCAACATTATGAAGACTTAATTTGGAATTTTTCCATTAAATTGCTTAACGTATTAAGTATCGAGTTTCGCGTCTTTTAGAATTAAATAAAAAATAAATCTACTATATTTTAACATGTTTTGTTAAAAATAGTTATAAATCGTGGTATTTCCCGTTATAATTTTGAAAAATATCAAAGCAGGCAGTGTATTGAGCCGAATAATAGCTACATATATTAAAAAAACGTTTAATTGGGTCATTGACTTAATATTATAATATTATAAACACAAAAAAGCGTCTGACAAGTCCAAAAAAAGATTTAACATAAAAAAAAAAACAACTCAAATTGTTCAGTATGAAATCACGGAGTTTTTTGCTCGGCCGAAAACGAGAATACCCTACTTCGTGTTGCAAAAAAAATATATATCGTAATATGCGGTAACAGAATAATATGAGATTCTTTATAATGTTATTCGCCTTGAGGTGTCTGTAGTAGCCGTCCACAAGCTTGATCTTTACGAAAGTAAACCATCCATAATTAGGTCAAATTTTTAGCTCAGTCCGTTGCCAAAACTACATAGTTTATCGCTTTACTCGTCGAAAGAAACAGCCCGTTTCGATATGGTGTTAAACGTATATAAAATTAATTTTAATAACATGTATTGCGAATTTCGTACTGAATATTTGCAATACATATTATAGTATTTTTTTTTTTATTTTTTTTTACGAAATTAGCTATTTAAAAATGATTTATCTTCACCTCAAATTTTAAAAACGAAAATACCGCTCATTAAAACCAATAACATAAAAACAAAAAATATCATTTCACAAATTTGAAAATTAATTTGTAGTTACTACTATTCCAATAAGATGCGGTGTCATTATTAATTATTTTCGTAAAAGGTCACATTTAATACTACACATTGATTATTTAAGTTGGCAACATATTTTCGTTTGAGATTGTCATTTGTTTATTTTGTGTTTTTTTTTTTTATAAATTGTATACAAACTTTGGGTGAAAATTATTATGAATATTTTTTTTCAAACAGCATTTTATTTTTATTAATCATTTGTTGGTAGTTTTTTATTGTTTACCTTTATTTATTTTTGATATCGAAGGGCGCACATAGGAATTTCAAATTGACGTATGAAAACTGCGTCGTACTCAATATAATATTATAACTGAAGCGTCAAACTTCGCATGAGATTGCAGTGCTGAAAAGTTACTAATGTCTTTTGCTGGAAAATTCGCGGGAAATTAATATCGTACGTGATCTTTGTCTATTTAATAATGATAACTAATAATAATTATCTAGATTATTTAATAAACATAACCTATTCATAGACAATATTTTTGACTATATATTATTCTTTTTTTAAATATTCGCAACCAAAATCTAACACCTTGATATTATATAACCGTCTAAATCAAATGCTCGATTCAAATACAATTTATTTTAATACATCAATAACCAACCAAATCACATTATTTAGTCAAAATATTTCGAAGAACGCATTAAAAACTTTATAAATTAAAAAATATAACATTTCACATATTATACAGAACATAATTCTAAAATTTAAAGTTTTATTTTAGGTTTTCATGAGTGGATGTTTACAGTTTGTAGATTAATATTGACTGATAGTTTTTTACGAGGATTGTCAATCAGCAAACAACTCAATTCGTTCTACAATATTTTTTCATTAAGAAAACATAATAAAATCATGATTTAATTTTCTAATGAAAATACGTTGACTAAATTTTTTTGGTCATAATATTCATACATTTATATAGCAGTATTTTCTATAGTCAGGACTTTTCTTTAATCTAACCTAAAAACTCATAAGTTTAATAAAGACACAAATCAGTTTAAATACTATTACATAAAACGAATAAAAATAGTGATCTATTGTAAATCACATAGATCTCTAATTGTGAAGACTTACCTTGATTGATTGTTTTTAAATAAATTGTCACTCAATCTTTTGAATAAGCATTCCTGTACCTTTGCTTTTGGAAACCTTATAATAGCACGTGCATAATTTGAATACAAAATATATTCAACCAAAGCGTACACTAGTTAATTTATTACTTAGGTGACATTAATTATACATACAAAAAAAATATCTTCAGAATTTGATCTCTAACTTACTCCGGACGATTTTAATGTGATTGTTTTACTATGTCGACTATAGACCGTTTTATTTCTATATTGCCATGGCAACAAACAAATACAAGAAACAAAAAAATAATAGTTTGGAGCATAAGAACGATTTAAATTATAATAAAGGTAACCTAATTTAAATTCTTTATTCAACACTGTTACAGCATAATTTTACCTCTTGCTAGGTATTATCATAAAGCTTCCTTGGTTATAAAATATTACATTACTCGTTATATTATTTTGCAGTTATGTTATATCGTTATGCAACAAGAACTCTGTGCATTATTGTTTTTTTTTTGCGAAACTAAATTTATAATACGTATGATCTCGTTTTTTTTAATTTATCTTAAACGTTATTTCAACTAAAAACTCCCGATGGAAATTAATTATTAAGTAATGTATTACAAAATAAAAGTAGGTCGAATAGTTTTTCACTTATTTTTGTGTAGGTGTATGTAGCCAATAATGTATTATCAGCTATTGACAGTTCATACTTGAACTTCCTTCTTTGCCCAAAAAAGTAAAAAGTGAAAGTAAGAATCGGTAGAAGAAAACGAAGCGCTAAGCTGTGTTTAAAGTTGTTAACGCCCGTACAGCTGTCACAAGTAAACGCTCCCTAACAAGTTTCCTCCGAATAATGTCACGTAAGCGAGCCACTTGCGTCATTAGTCGGGTTAATGTTCTAACCTAACCCGGCCTAACCTAAATTCAGATTCAGTTTTTGGTATTGTATATACATAATATAATTGTATACAGTGCCGCGCTGTGTGTTGGAGACGCCCTGGTGTAGACTTTTTTTGGCCTACCTATCTTCATTGTTTCACAAATTTACAATTTGCACATGTATTTAGATTCTAGCTCTTCTAAAAGTGTATTAAACAAGTATTTAATATTTAATAAGTATACTTGTTTTCATTATGCAATGTCATTTAAAGTGGAAAATATTGGCGAATTTATTTTATTTTTGCCATAAAAAGGCGTTAATATCCAGGCGCCCAAGTGCGGTGCACAATATTGACATTAGGGTAGCGTGGCCCTGATTTTCTATGGCTGACCGGTTTAATAAAAATAAATGACAACGGATTTGAAATCACCACTATCAACTATTTTTTCGATTTGGTGTATACAAATGATAATCATTAAGTTTTAAAAAATGTGGCATTTTAGAAAAGGGGGAGAAGGTATTTTTTCAACAAGACTCAATTTTCAAATTTGTCACTGAACTGTATTTACATGTTCTTATCTCTAGTACAAGCTAACTAAGGTATTGAAAAAGTTTTCCTGACACACTACTGATTCTTAGTATGGTACGGTATACGCCTTTATAGACAATATATAAACAAACAAATGTACAAAAAATATTAAAATCCGGGGGAAAATTGTTTATGCAGTCATATCGAGTGCACCTTTGAAATAATGGCAGGTGAGACGGATATAATTAATATAGTTTGCTCGGCAAGGGGAGAGTGACTCTATATTTATATTTTATTTTGTTTTATTAAACAAAAATTATACCTCTTCAAAGCCTTTATGCATGCAAGTCTCTTAAATGTGGTTTATTACAAATTAATATATGTAATTTATGAATAACATAAATAATAATTGACTGCAGCGATTTTATAAACATCCAAATTCTGAATATAACGTGATTATATTTTATTATGACCACTCTAAAAGTTGATTATATTGATATTAGTATTATAAAAACTTATTTTGACACCTTTATTTACTAGAATCAAATAGAATTTTCTTAATTCGCTGGGTATCCATCCCAGCATCATTAGTTTTTTTTTAAATCCTCACATTCAACATTTTTCCGTCCAAACATTGAAATTTGAAATTAAACAATATTGCTCAAAGATTTAGTTCACTTCTGTTTTTAATTGCATTATAAATATATACTTTTAAAGTACAATAAAAAAATATAAAGCTACGTTACTATGGTAATGAAGTATACTAATACATGTTTTTGCAGTGTTCGAATATTTAAATAACTAGAAATTCCATTATTTGACAGCTGATAAATAATATTAAAGCCGTAGATTATCCTATGTTTCATATATTGATAAAATAATTCAATTTAATCTTAATTTGAGTTAGCATAATTCAAATAAATGCGGACCTGAAAATATTTTACTTCTGTATTTAGGTTTTCAATAATATATAAAAAAAATGCACCAGCGATCACATTTTCAAAATACAACCTTCCAAAAATGTTTTTTCCACGTGAACCTACATGCGCATTTATTCTAAAAAATAACCAGTTTTGTAGGCATACGTAATAACAAGAATTTAAACTTGAAACAATGCAATTGTTGATCTTAATACTTACTTCACTTTCTGGAAGCATAAGATACACTTATATTTAATTATCAATCATTTTGAACAAACTGTTTTTTTATGTAGTCGTTTAATACAGGCTTAGATATCGCATTTCATTAAAACAGAAAGTGAAGATAATTTTGAAACTCAGAATACTTATAATAAATCATTTAGAAAAATAGTTCCACGTTTCGTGATAATAGCATTTTTATAATTAATTAAACGTTTCAGTTATAAATGAATATTCAACATTAATATTATTAACAATAATACCAATATTATATTCTCTAAAATATATTACTATGTCAATTGGCCTTCAATTATACCGCTATAATACATTATTATAACAACAATTTGCTAATAAATTAAATTTTATACAAAATCTTATAATATGAAATATACAAACAAGATTATCATTAACACAGTCATTAAAATTAGTTGAAAAATAAAGCTTTTCAACATTATAGAAAAGACAGTTTTTTACATATAAGATCTTGAGAAAACCTCGTTACATGTTTTAAAATGTCTCCATGGAACAAATAAATCCCCACAGTTTTTTTATATCAAGATTATTGATTATTGATTATGATTAACACCATTATTGATTATTATCACTTGGCCTGCGGGACCCGTAATATTACGTGATTGTGTATTCCAGCGGCTATCTGCCAGACTCGGAACGTTCAGTGCCTCATATTTTAAATATTTTGACAGTCAACTGTAGTCAAATATTATATTTTTATAAGAAAACCAGAAAACTTTCTCGCCTTATACTTCGTATCGTAAGTGTCTTAAGCTTATTCTAGACATTTTGGACCAAAATCGTCTTCCTTTGCTTGATAAAAACATTTTGAATATGAATAGTTTTAAATGAGTTTATTAATGCCAATGAGGATTATATTACATTTTTTCCCAAACATCAAAAATTAGCAATATCTTAGTTTTAAGTGATAATTATATAAGCTGTGACAAAACTATAATACTTAGAAGTTGATAAAGTGGTTTTGCATAAAAATTTTAGAACAATAAAAAAAAATTGAATTATTTTAAGTACTTTAGTTAATATGTTGATTTTCGCAAACGTTAATCGCATTTTTCGAATTGCCAAAAGTAGCCCGCAGATTAAGTGTTAAGATTTTTAAATACATGCTTAAAAAATTAACTATCAATCTCCGATACCATAACGCACGTTCGTAACTCTAGGCCTTTGATAGTTTAAGATAACAACATTATATAACGAGTAAACAATAAATAGTTTGTTAATTTATCTAACAAAAAAATTCTTACAAACACGTTTGGATTTTCTATAATATATGTCAAATTTCATAACACTTTTTCTCATGACATTGCTGCTTCAACTGCGTAATAACAATTCGCCAAGTGTTGAGTAAAGACCATATTCTTCGCGTTCTTTTTGGTGAATGCCGCTTATGCACTGTCGGTTCCGGTGGTAGCATCGCTTTGATGTTACGACAATTTCATCAGCCCATATAATTTCACAAGATACCAAAAAAGAATGATTATGTATTTATATGCTTACTTAGTCATTTGGGTTTTTTTCGTATGGGTGTTCAGCGATGCATAAAAGAAAGACTGAATAGCCTAAAAACGGAATTTACCAGTAATTCCTTGTAATTAATTGTTATTTCTTAATAAACCTAGAGAAACAATCATGTTCTCATTGCAGTATCATGAAAATGCTACCGGGTCTGCGTTAATGATTAAGAATGTATACAGGGTTATGTTACGCATCTCATATAAACAACACCGCAATATAACCTCAATATATTTTACATTATTACCGGAGTTTTATTATATCATTCGTAAATGTTCTAACAAAACCATTCAATCTATAAAAATTACATAAAAGATATCTGTTATGGCAACATAGTTTACTTATTTTACGTTTAGTTAAAAGTGACTGGGACACGTGTTTTGATCAGTAGAATTCCAACATATTGACAAAGCATCAAATATTATCTACAGCGGGGTTTCCCAGACTATGTTCCGTGAAGCAAGACTAGGTATTCCGTGACAATTTGGAAAGCTTTCATACACTGTAACAAATTTAAAGATTTTTTTACTAGTATGAATTACCCAACCTAAAAAATAAGTTAAGTGTTCCATTAAAATTTCAAGATTTGCGAAGTGTTCCATTGCAGAAAAAGTTTGGGAAACCCTGATCTACAGGATGCATTTGGCACAGTAAAATAATGGTGGCATGATCGAATAGGATGTAAAAGCGACTAGCGGTTAGCATATCGGTTATGGAAAGTAAAAAGAACGTTACCCTGAATTTTTCAAAATTGCTTTTATTTGATAATCTGAATGAATACAACTTAATATACGTCTGACTTAAAGGATGTTAGCTGAAAATGGCAAACTAGTGTCTAAATTTAGCTTTTAAGTTTTAAAAAACGATGGCCTGCAAAGTTTGCGACCAGAAAAAGGGGATTCCACCTAAGCAATGTTACTGATTTTTCTTAAATAACTTTTTAAAATAACATCATATTAAGTAAATAAAATACCAGTTTTAGTCTTCAAGCACTTTTAGGTTGTTTCCATGTAAAGTTTTGACATTGCCTCAAAATCATCAAATAAACGTTTTTTGTGACCCTGTAAAAATTCTCTATGTGGCATACGTCCTTTTTCCTTTCCATAGTCGTTATAAATCTCGTGGTACTACGTGGTTTCCGCACACTTCAAATATGAAGCAGATATGTATAAGGAATGAAAAAAGAAAGAATTATATACAAGATCACTAATATGTCACTCAATTACTATAATTTCATATGTAAATATAACATTAATTATTCACTATTGTAACAACAAAAATATAAGTCGACCAGTTGTTGCTAAGCAAATTAAAATAATAAGTTTAGTTATTCATACGACTTAAATTCATATATATGTAAACATATACTTTAAACATGTAAAATTTTATCACAAAATAACAATGCGTTATTAAAACTTATTAACAAAATGTTTATTGAAGATATAGCATATATTATATATTCAAGCCAATCGCTTTATTTTTTTTTCTAATTATTTCTAGCATTTTGAAAGACACATCTTACAAAAATAATATACGAATCAGCAAGAAGTTTGTACTAATCAGTACCCAGAAATTGTGATTAATGATTTAGCCAAATAGTGTCATGGACAAACTTAGTCACTGTAATCTATTAAGCTACGTGATGTTGCATGAAATCAGACAATATGTTTTCTCATTATTATCTTAATTTGAAGGCACTCTTACATTATAGAAATTAGTAATTATAGAAACTATCGTTAAAATAATTACTACATAAAGAAAATTTAAATAAGTATAATTGTGATATTATGATTATATTGTTGAGGAAATAATTGTTCATAGTTAACTACCAGCGTCAATTTAAAACAGGAAATTTTTTTAAAATCCAAACATCAAACAATGCTGCTTATTTTTATAACTAAAAAAATATTTTCATTTGATAAACTTTCCTAGGTAGATTTGTAAAAAAGCTCCCTATCGATTCGCTCGTGGTTGAAGGTTGCGGATTCAAGTCTCAGAATGGAAGTTTTTTTAATGTGTATTTAAATGCAGGAAGCGGGTGTCATTTGGGTTAAAAGATTGGCTTGTGACAAATTTAAGAACTATACAGATATTTTAACAGTACTAGCAAGATTGAAACCGTTCCATAGTCATTTCTAAACTGCTAATGGTGGATATTTCAAATGGTTCCATGACAGCTGCACTCATGACAGCTGCGCACATGAGAAGTGGTCACATGAAAAGTGCACACATAGACAACTGCACGCATGACAAGTGCTCACGTGACATCTGCGCACACATTGAAGTGCTCACACTAACACAGCAATTAATATTAAGACATTTTATACTTAATTAACGGAATTTTAAGCATGTATATATACGTAAATCTAATAAAAGTCTTATAAATATATACTACTTAAAGTGAAGCACATTTTTTAAAGAAAATGATATATATCCACGAGTATATGTATTGCCGTTTGACGAAAGTAATCAGAAGTCTTATTCAGACAATTCGGAAAAAATTTCACGCTCATTACTTCACAGTATGCGACCGCATCACGTGTTCTTAGGTAAAGTAGATAGTGAAGTAAAAATCATGCTGTGACTTTCTAACTATAAGGTAAGTAAAGCAAGAAGTTTTTTGGTTCTGCTTTTTTGGAACTGTTATGTATGATGTTAAGTTTAATGTTTATATAAAATTTACAAAAATGGGTTAAATTAATAATTACTTAATTCTTTGTATGTAGTATATACAACACATTAGTAATCTACACATACGTCACTCATATTAAAGCAATATCTCGTGTACCACATGGCATAAGTTTCACAGAAAATAAAAAAACTCTCTTTAACTTCTATTATTACATAAAATATGATATATTTCTAAAGCTTACTTTTAAATTGACATTAAAAATACAGATTTTGATTTAATGATTCTGACTATGTAAAACTATTTTCATCTTTTTTGTTTGTGGTATACGAGGAATTGCTTTTTCACGAATGATCTACTTACTATACATGTTCGTGTAGTAACGTGATATAATTATCAATATTTATTATTCATAATGAAGTTGCTAAATTTAATTAAATAATGAGCTCTTTTCGCAGCACTTTCATAAATTCTCTTAATAATAATATGTAATGACATTGCTAAATTTTAAATATTTATTATACGTTTATATATGATAATGACATCATATATTTCAGTGATTCGAAAAAAATTATAATTCACAACATATGTGTTATGTTGTTATAATTGGATTATCCGCCTGTAGATTTCAATGTTGAAACATTGCAAATAACTGGCTCAACTGAAAAAAGGAATGTTTTAGAAAATGGTTAACAATATATCATTATTAAAATTATAATTCATAATATTTACTCAATTTAATT
>JAGVSQ010004188.1:6802-19919 GCA_022683975.1 Rhyacophila evoluta
AAATGCGTTATTGATCTTTTAACGGGTAGCACCGTTGACCTTACAATATTTGTTTATCCATTGTTTATAATAAAATATAATTACATTACATATTAATAATAAGAAATATCGTATTTTCAGGTTTTTGGGCTAGGAAGGACGATCCGAATGTGTTGTTCATACGGTTTGAAGATATGAAAAGAGACCTTCCAGGAATTATTCGAAAGACAGCAACGTTCTTAGGTAAAACATTGACAGACTCTGACATCGAGAAATTATGCGAACATTTGTCATTTGCCAATATGAAGACTAACAGAGCCGTTAACTTGGAACCGATCATTGAAAAAACGGGAGGCGAAGATTATCTTCAAACAACGACACTGAGGTTCATTCGAAAGGGTGAAATTGGAGATTGGAAAAATTTCATGTCGGAAGAAATCGCTCACAAGTTTGACGTCTGGGCTGAAAAGAACCTTGAAGGGACCGGTCTAAATTTTGATTAATTCAAAATAATACATTATTATTCTACCATTTATATTCGCTGCAGTATTGCATTTTATTTGTAATACTGACTGCATTTATTTACAGGTAATTGTTGCGTTTTATTAAAATAATAAATCAAAGCTATCTCCGAAATTATGAAAGTGAATAAAGCCATTAACTCTTTAGCGGCTACGATTTTTTCCAATGCTTCTGTGAGAAAAGCCACCTACCATTTTTATTATTATTATTATTGAACCATATGTAATTTAATTATTTTGACATACTCTACCGTTCTAATCAATAATAATGGTTTCTCTTTCTTGCTTGTTCACGTATTTTATGCGAGCGAGCGAGTCACATGTGTCATTTTTCACTATTCATAGCAGCTATTCGAAATGTAATTCGATTGCAATTGTTTCCTATTTTAAAAAAGTATTTCCTGTTATGTTATTTGAGTCGTTTCATTTACAGAAATGCAAAAAGATAACGCAAAGCGAGAGTATTTAGATTAAAAATGTAATCCGATAACAAAATACAGTAGTTGGTGTCTAAATATAAAAAAAAGTTGCATACCTCTGATATACTAGCGCAGTATGACGTTACTGAAGTCCTTTGACTTTATGTGCATTATGACGTCCACCATAATCGTTGTGAACATTTCTCGCTGGTATCACAAACAACGATATATGGCAGGTTAGCATTTCATTATTTACCTAAAAATTGTATTTTGTGATACGTTGTTTTCATCTCCTCCTCGCATAAAGTGGTGTTGCTCTAAAAGAACGGGACAGAAGATACATATCCAGGATGGCAGTGATATCATTAATGGATGGAATCGACTGATATCGTAGTATGCCACAATTTTATTATCAATTTTTGTTCTCTTGACGAGATGCAACGTGCTAATAATAAAATATGCAAATACGTTCGGTTATCGCAAACGCGTTTCGACAAAACTTTTAAAAGTGCCTCTTATATTATATTAACTAATTATACAATAAATGATAATAAGATATACAATACTTTTTAATTATATTACCTACCCATATTTTAAAACGATACGTTAGCATGAAATTTGCCCTTGTTATTACACGTGATCTTTAAAATCAATTATGAATCTCAGCACAGATGTCATACCATTAATAGATTTATAAATTAAGATGCCAATGTCAAAATAATGTCGGATCATTAATATATTAATAAATGACGGTGTCTATGTAATAATCCAAAAACAACCTTGATGTTTATGAATATTAGTTAAATATCTTTGAATTCATAATGTAATCAACATTACATTCATTAGCAAAGGGATAGTGGCCCGCCACGGGGAGCAAATAATTTGACATATATATATCTATAATTTTTGAAAAGAAATAAAACGGGGAAAATACAGCCCCAGGTGGCAAAAGCTCTTCGTACGCCACTGATTACTTTGGTGACGTAGATGAATAAATAATTATTCAATTACATTGGCATTACAGTCAATTACGGCGGGGGTTAAGAGGCGCCCTTATGCAGATAGATTTTTGAATCATCTGTTTATATATTTTCAGCGATTTATAACTTATATATTTTTAACTGCCTAGCTCTTTTCTTTGTTTAAATTATGCAAATATCATTGCAAGTAGAAAATACTGGCAAATTTATTTTGTTTTTTTTTATATATAAAAAGGTGCCCATCATATTCAAGCGCCCTTGTACGGTGCACGATGAGAACATTAGCACGCCGCGGCCCTGGCTCCTTATATATATTATATGTAGAACCATACAAGGCATCAGGAGAATGGGTAATAACTTACAAATAGCATTGCATCTTTCCATGTCATACCGACTTCTCTTGATTCTGCCCTATACATACCGTGGTTAGTACATGATGAGTAGTTTGAGCCTTCGTTAGGTGCCGCAATTTGTTTCCTTACAAATGTACTAGTAGATGGTAATTGGTTTTAATAGAATACAAACACGTGTTCCACAAAACTATTTATTTGTTTGTTTTTTGTTTTTATCATATTCGTTCCGAAAGTGGAGCATATAGATCTACACAGCGTGAAGATATTCGCTCCGAAAGTGGGATATGTGGATCTCCGCAATGTGAAGACGTCTTGGCAGATTATTTTTCACGAGAATTGTTTGTCAGACCATTGCTCAACCCAATGGGCATCCAGTCCTGCAGTTTTGGATTTTTATTAGCAATCGAACCCGCATTCTCCGGATTGCTAGTTGCGCACACTAACTTCTATGGATCTCTACGCTACCTCTTGTAACTATATGCTGACAGATGTTGTAATATTTTTTACTTGTCGTAAGATTTTTATTTTATTCATAAAACATTTTCTACTATTTTGATTTTCGTTTTTGTTTTTGTAAAAACCTGTTTTTCCGCTAAAATTTAATTTTATTCCATTCTAAAGGAGATAAAAAACGTACTAATTCTTTTCAATTATAATTGCAGCTTATATCACAGGAAATGGTTTTCCTGGTTTAAAGTCTAAAAGTATTATTTACTACTATACAGATAATTATAATATGATATAATATACATTATTCTAGAAAAAAAAAATTTAAAAGAGCTACATCTTGTCGCAACTTCGAATCACGTAAAATTATTATTATACACACACGGATTTTGATTTCGAGCATTGAGTCTACTCATATAATATAAATAATATTATTTATGCTCGCGTTGGAGGGCAAATGGCTAACCTTATCAAAAAGTTGTTTCTGGATTTCTGGATGTCTTATTATCATACCTTATAATAATTATGAGTATGGAGTTTAAATTTCCATGATTTATAGAATGAATATTTAAAGTAGGGATATATAAAAAAGTCGTGGCGCAAAATAAAGAAGTTAGAAGGTTAGAGAGTTTTCATAAAAGCTTAAGGATTGTATTGTAGCTGGGCGATCACCGTAATACGTGATTATATAATTATTTACTTATTTAAAAGAATATATATTTCATTTATCTCTGCCTACTCGTATACTGAAAAAGTAATTTGTTTGAATGTCATAAGCAATTTAGATTAATATAGCATCGTGGGTACTGTTGTGGGATTAATAAATCTTTTATTAATAACAATTGAAATCACTGTCATGAAAATTGACAACTATTATATAATATATGGTATTTCAATTATAATATTTATACATAATCGGAAAAATACTCCATTGAAACTGAACTTCAGTTGGATAATATTATATTTTACCGCTAGAATGCGCTACACTCTTATACATTTTATTGGCAATAACCAGTCTACAAGTGCAAACACTTTCTGTGGTCTGTTGTAGCAGTTGGCATCTGTCAAAAGCGGCAGCCTATATTTTCTTTCTTTATTTTATTTATTCCTTTCTTCGACTTCATGGCTTAAGTGTTTTGAGTGATATATCACGTCATAATGTGGTCAAGTGAAGCGAAATTTCACATAAACAAAAGGGAGGCTCCCGCTGGTGACTTAGCAAAGACCAAAGATATGATATTTGCTGAATTATTATTGGAATGCAAACACAATGCACCTGGAGCACGACTAAGTGCCAAGCTTCGAATGGCGCTTGAAAGGTAAATAATCACAATTATCATTAAACAATCAATCACATAGAATCTCTTGCCCTAACCTCTACTATATTTTACTAATTCTTCGTTAGAATTACTCTAGACAATGCTTTGAATTCTGGAACTCTATCTATTCAATCTATCAAACACGATTTGCTTGTTATTTCCTCTTTGTTTAATAAATACATTTCTTGCAAGGTTATTTAAAGGGAATGTACTTGGTATTCAATTGGTTATGGGTTTGTTCATGTTTACTACACATTTTCTATGTTTAACTTTCCAAATATTTTCTATTTGAACTTGAAAAACTAGTTTACATGAGAAATTATTGGAATACTTAACCTGGACTTCCTAGATTAGTGAAATTTAAGAATCTTGTTGTATTCATATTTTTATCAGTTGATCAGAGTATCAACCACTTTGTTCATAATTTATTGTATAGTTTAGTTGTACTATTATTATAATAATATATATATATCTGTAACTGGATAAATTTTAACAAATGTTTCTATAAAATATGAATGTTTATAAAGAAACGAAAATTCCTGGCAACCTTCATAATAATTGTGTTAATCCATCAAAATACATTTTTAGCATTATTTAGAAATTTTTAGTATCATATTATACAAGGGCAATGGTTCTCAAACTTTATTCCAAAATAAATCTATGATTTTAAAAATAATCAGTGCCTAATACTCATGTAATATTATACACTAATTAAAATAGTGAAGATTCGCGTAAAGGTTTAAGCTTTCACATGACAAAATGTACCATTTTATAAATTAAAAACCTAAACCTAACTCGAACTGAATCCAATATCACTAACAAATAAATATTGTGTAGCAAGTTTAAAATTTTTATTTTTATAGTGAAACGTCTATATTATTTCAAGTCTTGATTATCCGCGGCCCGAGTTCCTGACATTTATCTATCTAGCAGTTTGTATCTGTCGGCGTAATTTTGCGTAATATGTATGACCATGTATAAAACATTAATTACAAATAACTTAATCAATAAAGAATATTGAGGCAGATAAAATCGATATAATATTATTGAAAATTTTCACCTAACGTTGAAATAAATCTGGGAAAAATTTCCTCCGACCGGAAATTAGTTGTTTACATGAACTCACGTAAATAAGATGTAATAATATTGTGCTAGTGATTTTTGCTAAAAAGTAATGCCTTATGAATATTTAATAATACATCGTAATTAGTATATATATATCAAATGTTCGATACTGCCAACTTAAATTTTTAGACCGCTAACATCAGGAACTCAACCCCCAGATAACCCAAGTCTTTCTTATACAGGTTTCATTATGCATTCTGTCTATAATTAATCTTCTTGCCACCTATAATTTTTGTTTTTCCTGTCACTAAAACAATTGAGAATCCCTGCTCTAGTGAATGGCATTTGTTAATTGGTTGAATTGTGATGTTGCATAAAACAATAGTGGATAATGATTATTACATAAGGTGTACTATTTTTTAAAATTACATGCTTATGATTTCATATATACTGGTGCATATATTATACCAAATTACCCAACATTACTGTAATAATGTTAAATATTTTGTTTTAAGATTTACTCCACCTGTTCGAAAAGAAGTAGCATGCCGTGTAAAGGATGGTTGTGCTCCACTATTTATTGCTTGTAAACGAGGAAATCTGGAGATTGTTGAATACCTCATAAGCGTTTGCAGTGTGGACATTGAGCAAAGGGGAATTTATGAAGTTCCAGATGACAGGTTAAAGTCTTTTAGAGATTAACGCCCATGTATAATCTATATTTATTTATTCAATGACTGGATTTATAAACTTTGAAAATAATGTTCTTATCCGAAGAATTCCACTTTACCTTTATCTAAGAAATATTTTTTTCAAGATTTTTCCATCAGTATTTTTTTATTGTTGTCATATTGCCGAACTGTATTTAAAAATTTTATTCATTCAAAATATTTATTAAATTTTGGAAATATAAAATAGTGTCTCAAAAGCCAATGTAATATCTGATGAGTTTTCTGATATTTAAATAATCTAGTTTGCTTGCTGTTGTTATTTGAGGATTGCAATATTCCCATGAAAATAAAACATTAGCCACAAAAATATTCAAAATAATTTGGAAATAGGACATTTGAAAACATTCTTTTGATTTTGCTATTAAAATTCAGAGCATGTGAAAAAATAATGGAATATCGTGCTGGACAAAGTAAACTACTGAAACAATTTGGTAAAAATCATTTTACTAGAAGAGGAATTGTCATTGTCATTGGTGGGCGATACATCAGTTTTGATGATAATATAACACGTTGCCTCTAACTAGCGTTATACGTATTGGTATTTTTAAAGTTTTTTTTGGATTGTAATATTTAATTTAAAAGTTTTTTTTTTACATCTACATTACTATAATTAGATTATATATTTTAATGTAAACAGATCCGTTCATTATGTCACTCCTTTGTGGTGTGCGGCCGTGTCGAAGAAACTGGACATCATCCGTTGTCTGCTTAAGAATGGTGCCGACATTAATGCGGGATCTGACAGCGGCTCCACTCCCGTTAGAAGTGCATGTTTTATGACTCATCTCAGCATAGGTTTGTGCTACCATGATTTGTGAGAAATTTTAAAACATACTTAATCCCAAAGAAAGTGTCATATTTGTATATTTATATTCAATTTATTCTTAGAATTCAAGGTCGGAGATTGTTTTTTTTTACCATAACACTTACACTCTGGAGGAGATGTAAGCATTACTCAGACTTATTTTGACAGATTTTTTCATGACAATTCATTGTTCATCTAGTTGGGTATCCATCTATAAATTTAAAAAATCCAGCTACCGTGGGAAAAACATCTGTAATATTTGTTATTTATTGTTATTTGCTAACCTCTCGCTTACTGGGGAGGTTTTTTTCTTTCATTTGTGTAGTTTTTATAGGAAATACAGGGCTTAACATAAATTATATGATTTCTGTCGAGAATTATCATGGTTGTGTATAGAATAATTAATAAACAATTCTGTAATTGCTTCATTTTTTTTAAATTTTACAGTTCGATTTTTGGTTGAAAATGGGGCTGATATTTTGAAGGCAAATTACAATGGTGGCACTTGTCTTATAAACTCCGTCCAATCGGTTGCTTTGTGCACCCTCTTACTTGAAAACGGTGCCGAAGTGAAAGCCACTGATATACAAAATAAAACAGCACTTCATTATGCTATTCAAGAGCACAGGTGGTTATGCAGATTATATTCTTTTAAGGCTGTATTTTAATTGATGTTTATTAATCTACTTATTTAGCAGTAATAAAATTTGAGTCATGTTAAAAATTGTTCATTGAAACCAAAGCCTTAACATATCAGGGAATACTAGAAAGATTTGTTAATTGCAATATTTTCTTCTAGGATTGAGACAACGAAACTTCTTTTAGACTATGGTGCTAGTCCATTTGCTCTGTCCCGATCTGGTGATGATGCTTTGCAGACAGCTTGCTTAAAGGGCGCGACGCAGATCTTTGCTATGCTGTGTCAGCGAATCAACTACAGTAAAGAGAGACTTGCCGATGCTCATGAATTAATGGGTGAGCTTCATTTATAATAAATTAAGGGGGATTTCAAAATATTGACATAATTTGTCTCTAGAATACAAGAAGTGGTGTAATGATACATTGATTCATAGAAATTTTAAATCACAAAAGTTATTACCATAATAGAGTGCCAAAATTTATTTCTTTCTTAAATATGCTTGTTACAGGATCTACACTTCTGGACGATTTTAATGACATAATGTTTGCGCTATCTCATTGGAGAATGGCGAACAACATACGGCACAGTGGACCACAATATATAGGTCAGTGTTATAATTAACTATATATTTCACGATTAATGTCAACACCTAGAATTTGCTAATACTGCGCAGGTGCCTGTTGGTGAGTGTTAAATGGTGCTTAACACGTTCGCTGCTAAAGACGCCCCTGGGGCGTCAATACACCATACTAATACACACATGTTGCAGCGAATGTGTTAAACAAAAATAATGGTGCACCCTCCTTGGATTTAGAATATAATTATTTAATATTCATTTTAGTTTAATTATTTCTTGTCAGTGACAATCTCTTAATACATGCAAATTTTTAATGATAGTTGTATGATATCTATAGCAACAACAGCTTTGGTTTGCTTCCCAAAAAACCATTTCAGTTTACTCAAATATGTGATTAACTTTTTTTTTCATTAGAAAAGCGGCCTGTAATGGAAACCAGACCCGCATTCAGATATGCGGTGGAATTCAAATCGCAGGAGGATCTTGATGCAATTTCTACCGATATCGATGCGATGCGCATTCAATCATTACTTATATGTGAACGAATCCTTGGGGTATCACACAAAGACACAGTTTTCAGATTGATGTTCAGGTTGGCTATGTTTTCTATTCATACCTGATTTCTACCGTCATTCCCTATTCGCAATTGATCACCATGAAAGCAATCTTGTATGGAGATATTTGAACACTTATATCTTTTTCAGCTGCACATGTCTTGATCCAGCCTTAGATAACGATTAAGATGTCTTCTAAATATTTTTCTATATTACAAAATTATAAGGTGATTTTTATATGTTTCAGAGGTGCTTCGTATGCAGATGCCTTGCGGTACCAGAGATGCATTGATTTATGGATGTGGGCTTTAAAAATACGAGTTGAAAAAGATTCTATACTATACACCGGTTAGTTGACCTAGTGATAAATTAATAAATGATTCATTTTGTATGTATTCAGCGATTAAATGAAATATTTATTTAGAAATAATTATTATTGTGAGGATACCTAATTCTATTAATGCGTAATTTTCGCACTATGTCGGTATATGATTCAGTGATAGCATGGCCTTTAGAATGGTTAATTAATCACTCATTAATTAATGTGAATTTGTCAAAGTAAAATTGTTATTGATGTCACCACCACACATGATTTCATTTATTATTTTTTACAGATACTTGTTATTCGGCCCAAGCGATTGTGAAGGTTTTGATTGATTTGAAAGGAGGAAGAATCGATTCCCCTGGAAACGATTTTCCGGACACTAGAAATCTTCCCAGATTTTGTGATGTTGTTCAGATATTTACAATGCTCACAGCCAACATAAAAGGTCAAATATTCATTTTTACACCAAATTTAATTAACATTAAACATATTATATCTCTCTTTTTGATGGTAACAGTTAAATAAATGCAAAATTGTATTTTTTGTTATAGAAATTCGAGCAATGCTGGATGTTCGGCCTTTGTATAAAAAACAATCTGAAATGTTTGATAAAACTTTAAAATGTATCACACATCTCATTTATTTGCTCATGGTGACAGCCGAATCTGAGGAAGAAAAAGCTACGGTTGGTTTTTAATATGTATTACTTGATGAATTACTCGCAAATCTGATAAAATATATGTTCACGTTGGATCATTTATTTCTAAAGATATTGTTTTATTGATAGGTTAATGAATTGGTTACAAATTTAATTCGGCTCAATATCAGAAGTTCATATACTGGTGACACCCTACTGCATTTGACAGTATCTCGACTGAATATTATTAAGAGCACCTATTTTGCAGAAGACAATATGGATGTCAGGGTATGTTCTAATGTATTACCGTTAAATTAATTAATTAAAAATAATTGTATTATGTGGAATACTTTTAATTCTAAATCTTATTTTGTAGATATAATTTTATTATTTTTATAACCATGTCTGCTCTGTATGTCTCTGAGGACATGGATCTCCATAATACAAATATTTATTTGATAGACTGTGTTCCATGAAGATCGGTTGTCAGCCAATGGCTGAACTCATGGTGTTTTCAATGCTACAACCTTAAATTGTATGCAGGTATGAGATTTGGTCTCCCCGTAGTGTAGAAGTTAGCGTGCACGTCTCGTAAACCGGGGAATGCGAGTTCAATTCCCAAATCTTTTGGATTTTTTAAAATAGGAAAATGCAGGACTGGATAAACAAAAAAAAAAACAAATGAAATTTGAATCCATAATTGACAGCTCTGAAGTGCAACATAAAATGCTTATATTATCAAACAGGCCATTTAATTCACAATAAATTTTATTTTTCAGGCAATTTTTCCAGATTATTATGTAGCTAAGCTCCTTTTGGATTGTGGATTTAACGTTAATGCCAAAAATGAATCGAAATCAACTGCCCTCCACGTTGCTTCAATTCCCTACAATTTTTCAACTAAAGTAAGTTTGATTTAAATTTTGATTTATTGTTCCATTGGTTAACTTTGAAAAAATATTTCAAAACTCATCAAGCACTTTGTAGTGTCATAAAATAGTATTTATATTAATATATGACATTGGAACCATTTCTAGATATTAAGCCAAAATTAAAATTCACTTAATTGCAATATCAATGGCAATAAAGGAAATTTTCAATAATTGATATCTAAATAATCCACATTTATAATAAATAATCTATTTGATAAAGGAATACCATAGTATATTTATCATTGATTGTTTCAGCTCATCCATTTATTGCTGTCATATGGAGCTCATGTCGATCAGCCAAATAAATTTGGTGATTCACCAGCTCTCCTCATTTCGATAAACCCCCTTAACGATGTGAATCTTCTCAAGTACGTCTCGCTCAAGTGTTTTGCAGCTAATGCGGTGATCAACCATAGGATTCCGTATCAGAATGGCCAGATTCCTTCCACTCTCGTCAGCTTTGTCAAGTTCCATGAACCATGACACACGGAAGATTTGGGTGGAGACAATGTCATTTGGTCTAATTGTTTATCATCATGGCAATGAAGTGTTGGTGGCACTTATGATAAATCTTATGTAGTTAATGAAATTTTTCATTCTGTTTTAGAAACAAAATTACGATGTGTAGTGTGAAAACTCTTCATAGTTGTTTTTTGTGTTTTATTAACTGATAGCATTGAGGAATATTATGCTTTATTTTAAAATACAAATTGACAAGCACAAACTGTAAGTCAGCCCATAGTGCATTTTTTCACAATGAGCATATTTGTCATTTTTAATGCGAGATCTGTGAATATAACTATAGTGTGCCGTGCACACGGATACCAAATCAAGAGCTGATCACGGTGTTGTTTGAACAAATGTTGATATCCATTAAACTGCACTTATCAGATAGTGTAAATGTCTTATTCTTATTACTTCTTTTTTATTAAATTGCCTTGTGAGGGAAAAAAATATCGAATGCAGCAATATAATTGTACGAATATATTTACATGTAGATTGTCACAATTCGTGTTCATACTATCAAAGCAATGTTGAGGGTACATGTATTATTTTCATAAATAGTGTAGCTCGAGGATAGCTGTGGGATCGTTCATAAATATATGTATGTATATATCTCACAAATATATTGTATCAATCTTGGCACCATCTCGCAGGATGTTTCACGTTACACCACAGAGTGTCTGGTAGAGTGAATATGCGGTGGTTATGATATTGGGTATATTAATATATCACAACAATTTGGACATCTATGTCAAGGAAAAAAAGCAATCCTTAAATTAGTATGTACTCCAAGTATATTTGTACTAGAAGTTAGTTTTGAATCTATTGAAAAAAAAATGTGTATCTGTTAGGCACTGTTTATTAGTCATGCTACCAACGGTTGTAATATTCCATTTTTATAAAGTATTGTTTCTAGGCATTTTCAATAAGAAATGAGAGCTAATACTAATTATCTGCTCTTTCTCTCGAGGTTTCATTGGATTTCAGAGTCATCTATGAAACTGAGGTTGAATGTGCGTTATACTAAAGTAATCAATGTCAAACACATACTTGAAAATTGTTTTTATATTATGATGAAATATGCATAATAATGTAATTTTTTTTGTCTGCACAGATCATAAATATGCACTGCATAGTTTTTAAATAATTAGTTTCTTTAATATATTGCAGGCTGGCTTAAGTCTAGCCCTTTATGCACTATATCATTTATTTGAAATTATGTTAAATATATATATAGTTTACATTAAATTCTTGACAATCATTCTTTAGTAATTAATACTTTTATTTTTTTTTGTTCATAAATATACCAAAAACTCATTTTATACTAAATATAAGTGCAATAATAATCTCATATCATATTATAGGGTTCTCGTAAATATCTTAAATCTCAGAAGACAATAATATTGAAATTAAAAATCATTATTTTGCATATGATATTAACAATTTGTAGTGTATTATAATATCAATTAGTCAACTGCAGATATAAATAAAAATATCTCAAGACAACTATGTTAGTTTCCATATTTGTGTTTTTTCTAGTTTTCATGTTCTTAAATTGTTATTTTCCACATTTTTTTTTCATATATAGCGAAAGAAACCTTCATATATCATACAAATCACTGTGTAATCAATTAAAATAGACTATTTATAATCCCAGTATTACATTATTATCAATAAATATTTATGACTTATGGTTTATTAAAAATATATAAATACTATAGCATTGGTTATTTTATTCTATTGAATAATATGTTTCTTTATTGCAAAGCGGCATTTACTCACCAGTAATGTAATTTTATTTGAATAAACCACACAAAAACGTTATAAATATAATATGAAGACCACTAATTGGTTTTCATCCACGAATGTAATATCAAATATAGCAAAATAGCAAATGAAAGGAATATTTCAAGGTATGGAATTTATTTGTGGATCTAGATTTCAATTTGTTTACGATATATATAATTAATTTCGTAGTATTCAATACTTATTCTTTATAAAATATGCCATATCGATGGCTTGAATGTAAATTTGTCAAGTCATTGTTTGAAAATTTTATAGGAGAGTGTAAAAACTGATTATTTTCATATAAAAAAAAAACACATTTTAAACGATTTATTCACAGAGCTGCTTATGAGTGAAATACTTTTGATATGATCTGAATACAAATTAGCAGAGTTATATATTTTGCTGTGTAGGTCTCAGATCATAATAATGTTGTACAATTTTCTTGGAATGTTTCTTCGATGTATTTAAATAACTATGAATTGTCAAATTAATACTGGACATGTTATAACATGGTCCAACGAATGATATTTTTTTTTTTTTT